>DWPM01000113.1:0-10194 GCA_018251615.1 Spioniades abbreviata
TTCAGTCCAGGTACCGCGTTTCCTCCACTTAGTTATCGTTCCGCCCACCCCCGACACCCCTCCACATAATTAACTACATCGAGATACGTCACTAAAATTTTTCCTTTATTTTTTATCTGTTAAGTCGGTATATTAAATAAAGCAACAACTCTATCGTCGAAGAGAATCGTGAATCGCGGTAAGCGAAGTTTTTTCAATTCGATATGAACCTTGACTCGACACTGTGGTAATAAATCCAAGGACACAAAGGCAGCACTATCTGCATATTTTTATTTTTAAATGGGCGCATAAACGCTATGGTGTTCCGGTTTCATACATCATCATTATTATGGTGAAGAACTCATTATTGTCCTATCTTTGACCATTAGTTTTCACTACGTGACGACGAGGGTCATAGGCCATAGTCTCCAGCATGCACCTGATGTGTATTAGCGGGCTTCACAAGCCAATAATGTTATGGAGAACTGTTTCGGGCATGTGTGCAGGTTTCTTAACGATGTTTTCCTTCACTGCAGCGTGTGATAATTCATTTACAGCATGCACTTATGCGCATTTCAATTTATATTCAACTGTGAAGTGCACGATGGGTTTGAAACTCAGTTACCAGAGTTGGCAGGCGGTATCATACCACAATCACTGCTTTTTAAAGCTTTAGAAGCGGAGTCTCATGCATACTGAAGTAGAATAATCCTAGCTTTTAACAGCAGCATCGATATCCTTGTTTGCTTTTGTTGTTTTTTTGATTTTGATTGATGAATAAGTCAATATTTAAATAATAAAAACCCACTTTACAAAAAAGGTCTAAATAAATCGAAATTATTATAAGTAGGTATAATTGTAGTTGTTATGGTTAGTTGTTTTGCAGATAGTTGTGGCTGTGCCTCGAGTAGACTAGTAATTTGGTTAATAGAGCATATTTCAAGTTACAAAATACAGGCAGAGTTTGTTTTATATGGTTTTTATATCATAATTAAAACTGCAGCGCATAAAGCCTAAAGCACGTAAAGCTCGGAATGTGAGTGGTTAATAGTTGCCGCCAAAATGCGAAACCGCGATACTATTAAACGTGCAGGCTGAGAATTACAGCATTTGTAGCACGCGTGTTAATAGGCCACTGCGCATGTCAAAACTTCGGGACGCCCAAATGCGCTCCACGATTATGGCACGAAGAATATTAAGGTAATGTGAAAATGTGTAAGTATGCCGTGTATTTGTCGCTACCAATACTCCCTCCGCCGGCCTACTAACCTATACTACCTAACGACCTTCAATAAATCGTAATCTAACAATGCTATAGAACACCCTTTGACCTTGACCACTTATAAAGTAAAATTATAATAGATAAAACATATAACCTGCTCTAAATACGTATCTTACGTAGCCGTATTGTACACAGTTATTATTAGCTTACCTCTCTTCGAAGCGGATGCTGGAACGGCTGATGTCACTCCAAGCGCTCATGGAGCGGCCTCGGCCCCGGTGATAGGCGGCGGTGGCGGCCGCCACGAAGGTGCCCGTGGGACGCCGCTCTCGCTCGCGATCCACGTCAGGGGGAAAATTGACCTTGGTGGAGCCGCGGGAAGACGACCCCTCGACTGACTCCGCTCGGCCAGACAGTTCCATTTCGAAGGGCGTGTATTCCGGCACTTCGTCTGGCTTGGCATCGCTACCGTCGCTGGCGACCGAGAGGGCTTCGTACCCGTAGCCGGGACGGGCGCCGCCGCCGCCGGCCGCGCCTGCCCCGCTGCCGCTCGCGCCGCTCTCCGCTCCCGCAGCCACCCTCGACGCCGCCGCCTCGATTCGACTCAATGACGCTGCCTTCACCGCCTGCTCCCGCACACTTTGGGCTGAACCGCCCCTCGCCGGGAAGCGATTCGAGTACCGCAGCTTGCTGTGGCGAAACGTGGTGCCGTCCGATTGTCACCGACAGGGGAGTCGATTCGCGGGAGCGCAGTTTACCGCTCAGACCAAAAACGCGCGCGACAGCTGGACGCGAGCGGCCGAATTGTCTTTCCAAAGTCAGTTACGTATCACGGTCATGCTGTTAGCCTCTTTGCTTGCCCAAATTGAACTATATTGCTCATTCGGTTATCACAACAACAATCCACAACAATGACCTCAATGTCACAATTGAACCTTGGACGAGTCTATGGGACTCTAGTCCTCAGGAAACTAATACGCGTGTTGACAGAATGTAACGGAGCCTAGGGAAGACCGAAGAGACAGTGCGAGAAATAGGCGCTGCGGTCTAATTGATAACCTTAGCGCGAGGGCTCGTAAACCGAGTTAGCTAAACAATAATGCGTATAGATAGTACGTTTCATACATGAAGGAGAGATGGTGAAGTGAGCAGAGCTTCTCCGACGTGAAGTGCGCGCAGATGCCGGGGAGTGGGGGGGGGGGGCTCGCGCGGATCGATGCTCGTTCTAGCCCAAAATAGTTCACTCTTTCACCACCATCCTACGTGGCGCTATTGTTCCCGGTCTTAACAACTCGTCCTTGTTGGTTGAACCCCACGGTAAACATTGTCATGGCTGGGTCGCTGTCTCGCATGTAATGAACTGGCACGCGAAGGATCGATATCCTAGTGTGCGTGGTGATTGTCATAAGTGTTTGACATAAGTATATGCTGCTCACAAACTTTATTTGATTTATAAATTCATGTTGAAGTATATTAAGAAATTAAACATCTTATTAGAAATATTTTGTCCATATTTCTTAACGTTGGTATGTTGGTTAGTTAAGCACAATGTAAGTATGTGCTCCCTACATGTTTTTTATTTGTAAAGTTCTAGATTTCTCATACAAAAGCAGGAAGAACTAAGAAACGTCAAAATATGTCTCGTTTTTGTTGATTTTTCTTCTGTTAGGCCCGCGCCTGAAAGGCGACCCTATGGTAATTTTTATGTTAATTTTCTGTTAATATATTAGGATAGAATTCGTCTTGATCATTTATTTCGTTTTATGTTATTACCTTTTGCTAGTTCCCTGCAATATTTTTTAATAATTAACGGTGGAATCAGTTTGAGATTTTCCATCGTATGCCTATTGTTTTCCTCTGTCCAGTCTCCTCTGGTAGGTCATACTCGCTCTTAAGGATTTTAGGGAAGGTTTTCCTAGATACATAGTTTTTACGTTCACTTCAAAGATATATGCAATTTTTTTGGATTTGAATCGTAAAAATAGCGCAAGTCTTCTATTAGCCGTTAATCAAGTATTTGACAATAATAAGGAAGTTCAGGTTATTTTCGCTGTAACCACGGTTCAGAAATCCTTTATTTCGTCTTGTTCAAAGAGAATTTTTCCATTGTATTCATATTTGTAAATATGTTGATATGCACTGTTTCTCTTCGTTAATACCGTACCGCCACGTCAAGTAGTTTGTAGAAAGGGGAGACGGTTCCAGCACAGCTGGCTTGGAGATTACAGCAAGAGCATGAGATTCCTCGTCAGGAAGCCGTTATGCTCAGAAGTCATGGCTGAGGCGTGCTGTAAGTCAGCGTACAAACGTGCTTAACCTGAACCGAAACTAGCAGTTTTCAAGCGCCACAGAAGTCAAATTGTTTTTATATAAAGTTCCTTCCTTACTGAACTTTTTATCTCTCACCGTCATTATTTTAAATAATTGCAGATTTTTTTAACTTATCCGTAAGGACAGGACAATGCGCGTACTAATTTTTATAGCGCTCGCTTCAGAAACACGGATTCTTTCAAAAACTATTCTACCTTAATTTAACCTTTAAAGTTTAAAGATAAGGTCGATTTTCCAAAAAACAATAAACTTTTCAGAAGATGCTTCTAAAATGGCTATATTTCAAACTGTTGTAATGGATTCTAGAGATCCAGAGCTTGTCAATATCTACCAAACCAAGAAATATATTTAATAATTCATAATAATAGATAATGATGATGATGATGTATATCACATTTCTTAAATCATAAACAAATCTAAATAATTTTAATAATTTTAATTTTTCATCTCTAATATTAGAGAAAAAGTTTTTTTTCTTTGTAGAATGCCATTATTTCTTGATACAATTATTATAAAAATAAATTATAATTATTATTATTACAATATAAAAAGACGTTGAATTATTTTTGTTTTATAAAAACATACACCTAGGTTTGTCACAGGCTTCGAGTAGGATTCGAACCTACGACCACAGGACTGAAGAGTCCTTCGCTCTACCGCCGAGCTACCGAAGCTTCAGTTACGGGTGACAAAATTTAGGTACAATTGTTTACACAAACGCAAAAAATATAGCAAATAAACGGTATTTAGTGACACCATAAGTTACTGTTTAATACAAAATAATTATATATCAGTTTTACAATACTCCTTAACATCGGTTTTGTATTAATATTTTACAAAATTTATTTATTTTAATCGCAGTTAGACGTAACGCCAACCTTAGCGATCTCTTTTACAACTTGTACTCATATACAATGTATCCCTGACAAGCTGTTAAATGTAACGACATATTTTTCCACATTTAAAACTTTAAAATAAAACGTCCTATATAATTTGAAAATTTACAAAGCACTTACAACTAGCGCTATCTATCAGCTACGTCCGTAACTCTGTAGTGCCGATGTTTGTGACGTGTCAACCGGCTCCAGCCGAGGTCACGTGAGAGTACAGTTGTTGTCGACAATACATAGATGTCTGTGTTCTTGTACCAATACAAATATTGCTTGCCTATTACCTTGAGTTGCGTATATTAAATTTATGTTGATTAAAATGCGAAGAATATTTTAAGAAAAAATGCGTTGTAATTATTACACGGACAAAGTTGCCAGTATCCTTAACACCTCGAATTACAATTTCAGTAAAATCGTATAATATTTTTTTAAATTGTTCCGAGCTACCGAGGCTTCAGGTATAACTGTATATGTGATATAATGTTCGTATATTTGTTTGCAGTTACGCAATAATACTAGGACATGATATAGAATTCCTTGTTTAGTGTGTAGTTTAGTGTCGCTTTAAATTAATATTATGATAAAGATGTATCGGCGTTAATGTACTTAAGAATATCGAAATCATATTTAATTTTATATTTTACAAAAATTTCAAGAACCGCTTTCTTATTTACTGTTTACTGTGTAATTAGTAACTTTGGTGTATACATCATCATTATATAATTTCCCAGTGCTGGGCTTTTTTTTTGTGTCCTACCGCCATACCGCATCTATTGATGCAATACGCGCATAGATGGACACCCTCATGCAGGACGGAGGCGGTGAATCCTCAGAGGATACACAACATGGCCGTGAGGGTTATGTGAGAATCGAAGCCCTTTAATACGGACATCACCTACTCACTAAACACCGTCTTGGGGAGATGTCTGGTCCTACTGACCTCTAAGCCTTCATCCGATGCGACCACCGCCGAGTGACGGGGTGCTAAGCCAGTGCTGGGCACTGATCTCGAGGTTTTATATGGATGGAAAATGTATACCTACGGCCTGTAGGTAAATAGAAACGTCAGACGGTTGGAAGAAGTCGCGGTACCCTGTGTCTCTCAAATAGTACAATAAAATCAATCTTAATCCCTTAAGGCAGTGTTTCCCAAAGTGAGGTACCATTGGGAGTACGCCATTGAATCATAGGGGGTATGAGATAAAATTGACGTAATGGCGGCGGCTAAGCTCCCTGTTGCATCTATCTATTTCTAATCTATCGCTTTTGTATTTATTTTTAATAAAATATTATTTGTTCTATCGAATGCTAAACATGTGAATCTAATTCTTTTTTTTGCTTTATTTCCAAAGAAATATTAATGAATTTGATATTATTTTGTTATTTATATACCTATACATTTATAGATACATATTTGAAGTATACATATGTTTATGTAATAATATACGATTCATAAATGTATAAATAAATAAATTAATAGTTTGATATTGTTTAATTCTTATGGGTGTTAATGATTTTAGTTGCCAATGTAACGAATGGTTGGAAACAGTAGTCATTTATTTGTAAAAATTGTAGTATAGAATATGGGCCGATACACTGGCAATGACGATGGGATTAGTGAATGTGTTGCTGTTGTTGTTGTAGACTGGGCATAACTTGATTAGATCTTCTATAGTTTGAGTGGAATTTTCATCGCAGGGGCACTGACCCGTTCTAATGATGCAAGTCTGTGGTACCGGGGGTCACGTAAGCACTTGAGTAAGGTGAAATACGGTGAATCTACTTTATCAAACACTCGTGTTTATGAGTGGTACAAAGCGTGCAAAAGCGGTCGAGATGTGATAGAAGATTTGTCTCGCTCTGGTAGGCCATCAACGTCTGCAACTGAAGTTAACATCGCAAAAGTTAAGGAAATAATAACTGAAAATCCTCATTCAACTTTGAGAGAGATAGCCACCGAACTTTCTGTATCTCACAATTCGATCCATACCATTTTATCTTATAATTTGGGTATGAAACATGTTGCCGCTCGGCTAGTCCCAAAAGACCTAAATTTTCTCCAAAAACTCGATCCCTGAAAGTCGCTGAGGACATGCTAGAACGTAACAATTCCGATCCAACATTCATGAAACGCATTGTTACTGGTGACGAGACGTGGTTTTACGAGCTTGACATGCAAACTAGTCAACAAGCTTCGGAGTGGCGCCTTCCAACTGAACCGAAACCGAAAAAACCACGCCAAAGTCGTTCAAAAGTCAGTCATGTTGAATGTTTTCTTTGACTATCGGTGTTGTGCACTCGGAATTCTTGCCGGAATTGCCGTTATGCGGCGTTTAAGAGAGCAAATTCGACGAAAAATGCTAGATTTGTGAAAAAAAAATTCTTGGATCTTATACCATTATAATGCGCCTTCGCACAATGCCATCATTGTGAACGAATTTTTGCCCAAACTCTCAAGTACCATCGAGCAACCACCATATTCACCAGATATAGCTCCAGCCGACTTTTTTCCTTTTCCTAAACTTAAATTACCACTTCGTGGCACCCGTTTTCACTCGGTACAAGACAAAAACGAGAATTCGCGGCAAGAACTGAACTCAATTCCGAAAACAACGTTTAAAAAATGTTTTGATTATTCGATTATTCGAGCGTAAGTGTATCGTTTCTGAAGGAGCATACTTTGAAGGTGATGAAATAAATTTGGATGAATAACAAACAGCTTGTGTATTATTGATCTTTTGCCGGTACTTTCTTGACAGAGTAGTACGTGGTTTCCACATCAACTGTTCAACAAAGTGAAGAGGTATAAGGACGGGCATATTCCGACGGTGTCATTACATTTTGACACTTGTACGTAAACATGAAGCATTTAATGGAAATTTTTTGCTTTTTCACTACCGCCACGTACAAAGCGACGATTTTGCGCGCGAACCTTGCCACAAAGAAACTATCGGAAGAAGTACACCTCTTGCAGTCTCGTTTGTGTAAGCTTTAAAACTTAGAAAAATTCATTTTCATATTATTTAATATTTGATTGGTCTCAGCTTAGGATGTGGGATGCTTGGTTGCAATAATAATGAAGCAAGTTTTAGTTTGATAATAATGTTTTACTGTACCGGCTTACCCTATAGTAAGTGATGGAAAACATGACACAGAAAATTGTAAGCCTCATAGAAAAGTATTAACTCTTATTCGTCGAACCACATCGCGAAGGTAGACCTCGCGCCACACAGGCGCGTCCGGCGATTGTGGTCGCGTGCGAAGAATTTGGTTCCATAAGTTTCATAATACGGTCACAATCGATGTGGCGTTAATCTGAGTCTTACTTCAAAACAGCGCCGGACAAGAGAATAGTCTGAAAACTTCGCTTAAATCACAACAAAAATGGATACACAATGTGTCCTGATTCTTTTCGCCAGCTGTTTTACGGCTATACAAGTATTGTTCGTAGTCATATATTTTATTAAAATTGTATGTAATCATTCCATAAACAGAAGACGCTGCTCTAATACTTCGCGTCGGCAGCGCTCCCTTAAGCAGTAATATCGAGCTGCCGCATGCCGCTCCGGTGAGTCCGGGTCCAAAACTCTGTATCTATCCCTTTTTTTCGAAGTTAAGTGCATTTTATAAAGTCTTAATTGCATGCTTTGTGGTGAACAAAAGAAAACATCGTGAAGAAACCTGCACCTGCCTGAATATTTTCATGACTGCATGTGAAGTCCGCCAATCCGCACTTGGCCAGCATGGTGGACTGTAGCCTGCAACCTTCTCGTCTTTGCACTAGAACTGACTTTATTCTTAATTACAATTCAATATATCACCATCACAGTTTCTAAAGCCTAATATAATACCCGATATGTTTAATTTCCAAATTGTTGTAACTTCAAGAAGTAAATACATATTTAAGGGTAATAAATATGTAAGATGAGGGTAAATACATATGTAAGATAACTCCTCACAATTGTTTATACGCGGGTGATATCATGGAGTGAAGTTTTGATTTTAGATCACGAGCAATATAATTGTAGAATTTCAGACATCTCACACATTTTTCTCTTAAATCAAGTACAGTCTTATTATGAAGGTATGAAAAACTATGGTATTCTTTTAAAACCCAGCTCTCTGCTATAATAAGTCTGATGGCGTTGTCCGAAAATATATACATTTAGTAATCATGAAATTTCGATTTTAAAAAAAATGAACGTCTGACAATGCCCCGCAATTGAGGAGAAAAAAGCCACAAGCGGCATAATTTAAATGCCTTGAAATTATACCACTGACCTGTATGAGTTGGAAGCGCAGCTGAACAACTTAACGCGACTCTATCGTAACAAATTAAGGCAAGAACCTCTTTTTTGCACCGCAGGATGCTATTCCCGGGTCATTCTTCTGGAGGCCGCGGCTGGGCCTCGACTTGTCCATACCAACTACAGGTAAAGCTTAAAACATTTATACGGTATTCATGGAAGCCTCTGTGTAAGCTCTCGTGCAAGTTTAATAAAATTAGGCGAATCTCCGACCATTTGGCACATTTAATGTCATAAAAACGAGCTGCTGAGTTCGAAGGCAGACGAAGGTGAACCTGGAAAGTAGCACACTACATCCATTTTAGTTAAATTGTAAAATAAATATTCGATTCTCATAATTTTCAGTGGTTTTAAATGTCCAATACCCAAAGTGTTCAGTTCCAGGTTCAATGCCCAAAATGTTTAATTCCTCAAATGTCCAACCTTCAAAAATATTAGTTATTTAATAATTCATGTACGTAACGTACGTAACGTTAGGAAAATCTTTCTTTATTCAAAAAGTGTTGAAGAGAAATGTCTTTGTGTTGAAATTTTAACTTCTGTATTAGTTCCGGATAAATATAGACAAGTATATCCCAGAGTCTTCTTTTATTGCTTAATTTTTAGTGGTTGTAAGTCGCTGACCAGCGCAACTTAATAGAGCTGGCGACTATTTTGGGTACCATGTAGACTCAAAGTATCTATATAGTGCCGTACTGCAGGTATCTCATTTGCCGAAAGTAAAGGGAAAATTTACTCTTTCCCTTTGAATGCCACATTTAATTTATTTTTCAAATACTTCCATATAGCTGTATCGAAATGGTGCTAACACATTCATTATTCATGATGGTGATTTTGCAATCTGATTTAATCGTTCGGATTTTGACCCTTAACTTATTTTTATAAGTGAGCACACACACACATTCGTATGTTCCAATTTATTTGACAGAAGCGCATATTACGAGTATAATATTAGATGATTTATCTTTGGAATTAAGTTCTAATAGCAGGACAAATAATTGGTACAAGAGTTTAGGCGCTGAATTAAAATGCTGCGTTATTTGCAGTTGAGCGCGGAGTTTAGAAAAATGTTTGTGTTAGTTGCAAATAGGAAACTTTGGTCTGCATCGCCATTTTTACTAATCAATAAAATATTCCTAAGCTTTTTCGCTACGAGTGATAACGCTGTGAATAATTTTTTTTTGCGAAATCGATATAAAGAGTTCTTGATAATTCAAATGATTGTATTAAATCTTCATCTTTAGAGTACTCGTCCCATAACTTGTTCAATGGGATTTCACATTTTTTTTAATATTCCCTAAATTTTTACATCATACATACTTATATACAGGGTGGTCAAAAAGTCTTGGATCAAACGCAACTACCGGTTAGCTGGAGTCATCCGCTGCAAAAACTGTTCTACAGGAGGTCTTTATTCCCAAACCCCGAAAAGTTATAAATTATTTTGTATTTTTTGAGAAAATTA
>DWPM01000114.1:0-10194 GCA_018251615.1 Spioniades abbreviata
CTCTCCGGCGCGTCCGAGTATGATAACCCTGCATGTACTTCTTAAGTTTTCGTTACTATGTGCATATAACTTGGGATTAACCCTTAGATTCTGAAAGTACTTTCTGTTATAGGATTTTATTCTAGTATCACAATATCAATTAAGAATTTATATAACAAAGTTTTTAGAATTTGATCCTTTGAACAGGATGAGGTCCGTCGTGCAAACAAGTTATATGCTATAGTTAGTTATCAATTTCTTTGCTGTAAAGGAAAACGTTGTGAGTAAACCTACCTCGTGAGGATAATTACCCGCTCTGTTGTTGATGGGATGTGGGGTCTACCGATTCGCACTTGGTCTGAAAACATTTATCTTTACTTGGGTTACCTACCAGTCTCCTTCCTTCATTGTTGTAAAAGCCATTAGAAAGTAGTTCCTAAAACTCCCCTAAATTCTTTTATACGTTCTTTGAACCCCAGTTATAAGTAAAGGAGGGGTTGAATAATTTATGTGTACTTAATGAGGTATATACATCCTTTCTGTGCCCTCATGCTCGTATCGCTGTTTATTCTGCCTCCGTAGTTATGCTTATCAAACGATAAAAGTATCGTTTGATGAGTCAATCTAAAGTCTTAACTTAGACTTTATCTTTGAATTAAAAATGAACATCCGAGTTAAAATTTAAAAAAAAACAAAAATTCTGTACTATATTTAAAATAACTGTTATACAATTCGACGATGCCACGATTCAAGTCCATCGGTAAATTTTGATTCATATTCTTGCATTAAAGCAGCAACCGTGTAATTCTCATAATTTCGATAAGTTATAATATTTGCACAGAGTATTATATAGAGAGAGAGTATATACAGAGTATGCGCTTTTTTATAACTATTTAGGATTTCATTACAAATTGAAATTTTTTAAAGATCTGCTCCCGTGCCTTTCATGTGAGAGGCTTTTAATAATATCAATAGTCATATTTTTGTCATAATGCTCTTTTCGTCAGATTATTTAAATTGTTTGTTGTCATAAAAATGGTTCTTGTTTTGTAACAGCTTTATTTTAAAAATGCATTTGTCAAAATATGAAATATTGTCAACGCTCGTTAAAATCGTTGATTCCTCGTTAAGAGTCGTTCGAAAGCTGATGCGCATTCTTGGCAAATGTATCCAGTGGAATTGCGAAGCAATCTATGACGTAACTAGTAAAATATATATTTACGCAAATTACGAGTCATGTAATATCATATAAAATAAAATATATTTTTCCTTGACTCGTCTATTTGAATTGAATATGTGATTAAGCTGTTAAATACGAGAATGTGTCGTGAAAACGAAATGACTTGTCAAGATATATTTATTAAACTTTCCAGGTACGAATTAAATGATAGTGACGTTATGAGAAACTGTCGAGATGAGGTTTAGGACAGCGCGACATATTTGAAACTCTGCCATTGGCTATTTTCGTCTCCCGCCGCGCGTAAACACGTAGATATTATTACTTATTATAATACCGCCAATATTTCCGAGATTATATTAGACCATCTTTGAAATGCCACTTCGAAACCATAGTTTAGTACTTAAAATATATTACCATTGATGCAGTTTTAATTGCATAACGTTTTAAAAAGGTGGGTCTTATGGAGTTGTCTTGAGTAAATAATGATTTAAATGAGTAAGTAGGTAAAATAACAGACCACCCTTATCACAGTTTTCTTATTATGTATCTAGCAAGTAGGTGTTTACGCTGTGAGCAAAATCTATATTCATTAGTTGAATTTTTAAAAAAGGCGGGTTCCCTATTTCTCTAATACCTTTGTATATATATGTACCTATGTGTGTTTTCTTAAGAAAATCAAAAACCTGATTACTATGATACTTTCACCGATATCTCTATTTGTACTCATGAACGATTTCTTGTATAAAAATAGTAACAATCTACAGTTTCGTTCGTAAACAATATCTTCTTAATAAACATCAACACATGATTGCCTAAATATTTTCTTAAGTGGTTTACAACTATTCCAAAAAACAACTAAAGCATAGACTGGATTAATTATGCAAAAGAGCGTAATTTGCAAATTTTAAATCATCTGATCAGATTTATAACATTTTCATACAAACATTGAGCATGCTACTTTTATTTTTTGAAAACGTAAAGTTCGAAAAAACCAAAACATTGCTCAAGGGTGAAAGGTAAACAGGGCGATAAAATTATTCAGTCAGGATATTGCCTCTTTAATGTATGTGGTAATATATTATTATTATATTTGTGTATAACAAATACAACAATTGTGTAATAACAAAGTGCCATCGATATAAGTGACTAAAGTTTAATTAAATTAAGATTCCTATAGACTACAGACTAATTCAGCCTTGAATGTTAAATCCTATTACACGTAGATACACTCTTACCACTGTAGTAAGCACAAAAATATCTTAGGTACAAAAATAATGTAAACAATAATACCATGGCTGAAATTTATAATTAAGGTTTATTTAATAATTACATAAATTATAGTATAATTTTTTTACATAAATTATTATAAATAGGCTGACAAAATAGTGCTCAAAGTTCTTCCTAATATTATTATTTAATGTTATGGTACCTAAAACAATAGTTTTATATCACAAGATACATGGCATACAAAAGTTTATTATTGAAGTGTGTATTGCAGGTAATGGTTTATATTACCTCTTGATTATAGATCGTTCGTAGATTGGTAAGCTAAATCAGCAACAGAACTCAGAACCAGAATAATGTTTATTTAGAACATTACTCTTGTTCTGAGTTCTGTTGCTGAGTTGGTTGTAAACTCTGTTAAAACAAGTAAAAATGTTTTTACCAATCATTGTTTGGTGTTGACCTCTTTGTTGTGTTCTAGTCTGACACAGTTTATTTTTAAATTTGTGGTTTATTTAAAACCGTCTAAAATTTTCACTCACATGTACAGATGTTTTCGCGTCATTGTTTTTTTAACGTGATTTATTCCACTTAGTCACTCATGTGTGTCGGCAGACAGTGAGTTATCATCGTCAATATTTTTTTGAAATTCACGGAATATTTCAAAGAACGTTACCTGTCGTCGCCATCTCGGCTGCGTGGCGCTAGAGGCGACAGATTACTCGCCAAGACGCACGCGCAGTTCACATCTCGCTCCGACCAATATAAACGTTGATCGAAATTAAAATATACTGAGAAAGTATGCTCGAATCTTTGCTCTGCCTAAGTGTAGAGTATATTATAAACCGAGGAGTGTTCAGAGTGTATGTCGCGGTCGAACTTCCCAACGTCTTGAAGTGTTTCGCCGCGTAATTCGACTACAAAATCTATGGATAACGATAGTTCGAAACTGTGTTTGTGTTAGTGTATATAAATATGTAACCTGTAAGTGTTCTCAATAAACCTTAAATAAAGTAGCGAAATAATTATGTGCGTTTCATCCTTACATTTTCATGATCATGCTTTTTATGTGAAAAGTTGGTGCTGTGAACGAATCGATACGCGATGCTTGAGTACACAGTACGTAAATACCGAGCGATCCACGGGGCATGTAAACACTACACTAATCAATAAACCAAATACTAATTTGTCACCGCAGGAAGCAATTAATTACGAAGTCATTACGTTCAATTAAGCATAATTGTGATCAAGCTCTAATTTGGTATTTTCGACTCATTTTTCGACCTTATTTGTGTCCTATTTTAATGTGTATCACCAAAACTTTTACTTACTTTACTTTACGTAAATTAATTTCATCGTTATCAATCAAATATACTTTTAGCATCTTGTACAAGCATTGTAAATTATCATTTACCAATCGTTCATTCACTGTATAAGTTTTTACTTAAGATTTTGTATCTGCGCGATTGATTGCTACGTCCAAGTTTGATTCAAATTCCACGATATTTAAAGTTATATAGCTTAGAATGATTTATCGTAACACAATTTATTTCTTGAAGCCAGACAAATTCGCGTATAAATATCCGCAACAAGAAGCTTAAATAGGGCAGTCACAGAGATCTTCCAGAGATAAAGACAAAAAAGAGTCGTAGGCGTTACCGACTGCTATATAGGTGACAGACGAATAAGTACCTGCGCAGTATATGAAATATGATTGCATAATTTATCACAACATTTGCATAACAAATGCACAAATAGAAGATTTAGGAACTTCCATGCACTTAATTATTCGTATGATTGTCCGTTGAGTGGCGTCAAACCTTTTTACAGATGGTTTTTCAACAATATGCCTACTATAGGTTAGTCTGATACGAATAATAACGTAAATGGTTTTCTTCCCCATTTTGTGGAATTTCAATCGATTAGGGCATCCTAAGAATGATCGCCGACAACCGCTTTGAATGTAGGTAGAGCTTTCTCTCTTAGATTTAACCTCACAAACGCTTTACCTACTTCTAGGGTACGACAACAATACGCATATAACATTATTTCAATCGTAAGGGTTTTGCCAGCAAACTATACAGAGATATTACGCGTTCATACTGGTACGTTCTTTCCCCTCAGCAGTAGCAAGAGCACCTATTGAGTGTAGACGCAATCTGCTAGATGTGTGAGATATTCGAATTTTGCAATACCAGCATTCAATATAACTTGTCAACATCAAATCAAATAACTCGCTAAGCATGTTTTTTTCATCAAAACTCCAAAACAAATTATGATTAACTCTGTTGGACCAATTATCCGTTACCGTGTTGGAATGTTTATAATGCTATAATTACAAATACATTTATATTTTTTATGTACTACGTAGATTATAAACATTTACGCACAAACAATAAAAACAACATAAATAATAAACAGATTTTTAGAAATCAGATTTTTTTATGTAAAACACAAAGGAATATTAAAATATTATACTTATTGACATGTAACAATTGTTTTTTGAGAAGATACCTGTTTAAACTAGCAATTATAACTGTTTTTATAACTTTAAAATAGGTTTTTCGAATTATACTTACGTCGCTTCATTCACGTTCAAAAATAATATCAAAATTATACAACATTCACTTGATGATTATATAAACTTCATGTATAATATGCACATGCTTATTATAATCCAAATAGTGAGAAGAGCTAGATACGCTTAACATATTTAAAGTAATGTAACGTAACATTAAGGTAGTTTTAAAATTGTGCTCATAGAACCGGATAGGGTTACAAAAGTGTTATATGTATAATATAATTGCAATATTTTAGTGCAATACATTCACTTTTGCTAGATAAATAGAAAAAATAGGCCACTAGTGCAGACTTTAAGTTTACGTCATCACGCACTCACGATTGTCATTTTGCATAGTTTTGACCTATATGAAGAGCAGTCGCCGATGTAGCAATACGAGAGAAAATATCAAGCATTCCAATTGATGGTAATTGATGGTAATTGATGGCAATTGATTCTCTTTGAATATTTTAAATAAACGTTTACACATGCATATCATAATAAGTTAAAGTTTGAAGCTGAAGGGACCTTTTTTTCTATAATAAATTCCTTTATGATTTTAGCTATAGATTTTGTTAGTACTTCTCTGGCAAAATAAATATACGGTCGATATCAGCTGTGTTTCTCTGAATTGAAATTATGGGATATTATCTTACAACATAAGAGCAATAGGGTATTCTATATAAAATAGCTTATATGATGTATACATATACATCGTTAAATCGATATTATGAAAGTAAATACTTGTTAATATTACGTGAAGCTACTCTGACTGAGTTAGTCACGTTCGAACCCGAAAAACTCAATTTTGTGACGCTAACATTCAGGTGACTACGTGTGTCACTTCAACACGTCGCGCTGTCTGTCCCTTAGTATCGAGGAATGCAAAATGATTCAGAAATTTGTCTATTAAAATCGAATTCAACATGCGCATTCACTTGCAAAAAGATGCACTTGAAAAAAGGCTTACTATCAGTGGTAGAAAACACGTTGTGATAATTAACACTAAGTAAGAATAAGTAATGAGTTTATTATTTGGTAAATGTTTATATATTAATAGCTACAATGGAAACATCTAAAATTGTTGACTCAAATTATAAGGAATAATTCTTACCTCCTCTTTTTTTATACTTTTATATCTGAAATGAACTTTGTAGATGTAAGTATTATAAATCTGCAAAATTAAAATGTATTTTTTTGAAATGTTGATAACCGGACGAATACTCTTGAAAATTCAAATAAAAAAATAAAATATATATTTCTTGATATTATCGTGTTAATATTATAATCAACATACGTATAGGTAATAAAAGAGTAGAATGGTAATATTCGGCTTTCCACGTTCTTTCTCTGCGCCGTTAGCCTGTTGGCTATTTGTTCAAGCACATAAATTGGGGTGCACTTCACAAACAAAAGCTCACATATTCACCGATTTTTGCTTTCATTTTCTAACGGTGTATGATATAAACTCGCTTTGAATGCATAAACTTTACCTTTCGTAAATATATTGTGTTGTAGTTTTGGGCCTTATCGGTAATTTATAAAAATGCACACCTACCTCATAAACAATAACCTTATAAAACATGTAAATATCTATATAGTTATATAACTATATAAACATAACGGTAATAAGTGTATCGATAAGAAGACTACTAGTACTACTAATATGAAACTACGTTCTAATGAATTTCTAAATAGCCAGCAATTCATTGCATCTCATCTAAACCTAACAAAAATGTTTTGCTACTATACTTTATTGGTTTAATGTTAATTATATTAAATTCAGTTACCAAGTACATTAGTGGCCCTAAAGCTGAATAGTTAAAATGTGACTAAAATATAACTGACTACAGCGACACCTTAAAAACTGTAAAGGAAACTCCTGGTTCTTCGACTCAAACCCTGTTGACATGTTGCCGATCGCTGAATTGGAGGAGGGCGCCACTGCGCTGCTATCAGCCAGCGCAAATCGACATCGCCGTACTCGCGATCGCATGGTTTCAGCCGAAGTTCGCGCTGTGCGACGTAGGCGGGGCTGGACTGTAGTTGGCTCTGAAACAAGGTGAGTATTTAGTTACGGTTAGTTCCGATAGATGTCGTCTATCTTAAAATGTTCGTCTAAATTACATTTGAAGATGGGTATACATTTCTATTTTTCACATTGAATATGCAAGGTATATTTTGGGCCCTTTTACGATCCTGTACATTTAATATAAAATTTATAGAATTTGTTAAATAATTTGATATAGATATGCTAACGATATCATCCCTCGCTCCCTTATATCGAACACCGAGCTCATCTAAAGAATCCCAAGTAAAGCAAAGTTCAGCAATTAAAGCACATAAAAATAATGATCTGTGCAATATTATTTTTGACATGCAACGTTAATTATTTCGCTATTATGATAATTTTATATACATTTTATTAGTGCATACATATTACATCATTCCGAAACAGTAGCATAACTATAAGTTTTATGTACATGGATATTGCATAAAACAATAAATAAAATCTGTAACGGGCTAATTTTGTAAACATTGTAATTGGCCATTAGCTGCCGACGATATCTTGTGTTAACATACAAGGGAAAATTGTTGGGTACAAAAATTATATCAACAAACTGTGGATGTTTTATTTCTTTTATATCTCGGGGGCCTGTTTTTCTTATACTGAACTACAGTTACATCACTATATCTTTCTGAGTGGTTTCTGAATTATTCTTTGTGCCTCTTTTGAAAAGTGACTATCAAAACTTCGAACAGAATAATAAAAACAGAAGTAGATACCTACCTATACTTGTTCCCAGGAAAAAAAAATGTGGCAAAAACAGCCCTTTCAACAAAACTCGAAATGAAATAAGTTTGACTTTTTACACAATTCCAATAACTAGGGTAAACCCTGCGGGATACCGCACGTTCCAGAGAAAAGACGCTATTTTAATTTACTCCTTCCCAGGTGAATTTCTGTTAGAGATTATAAAGTTCTTTATTTTTCGGAAGACTTTATTGCGTACTTCGCTGCTCCATTTAATGTACACTTCTTTTTAAAATTAATTCGGCTTTGTTTTATAGACAAAATGTTACTTATTTATTACCTCCAGGCTTGCGGGGTGTTTTTTAATTAGCAGGTATCTGTTGGTATTTTGTTATGACTTTACATTCATGAACCCTTTTCAAAAGCTATAGGTAGAGATCGAGCCCTTTTGTGTAAACAACCATTAACCATTTGTTTATTTTTGGAGTATGAATAATGAAGCATTAGACATTTATTTATTTTTGGTAACTGTAAAAAGCAGAATTCATTGGCAAACGAGTATTGTCCAGAGGCCTTACTTCAACTAATTTCTACATCTTATATAGCTTATCTATATGAGCGTGATTATATGGGGTTCTTCAAAAAAGGTGCTAAAAGAGCTCTCCTTACATGCCGGCAAAGCATTGGCCATCCTCCGGTGTCGCCCATGTCCTACTATAACTTGGTTTTCATATTAATCCTATCATAAAGTTTTGTTGACCAGAAATCAACTTTTATCTTTTGTTATCGCAGAGCATTCAAATGTCTCATTATGCAGACTAATGCTGATGAATTTAATTTGTTGTACAGATTAAGAAATCACGAATTGCAAACGTAATATTTTTACTGAATTACAGTCCACCAAAAAAATGTTGTTTCTTAAAACTTTACAAAGGCGTTTTATTTCCTGAGGGTTACAGCGCGGATAAAGAGAGAAAAATGTTTGTTTCTCGTGGGAATGGTGATTATGGCCGTTACAATCTTACCGTGGCCGTTAGCTGGCCTTTTTATGTTGTGTTTATATAGTCCCACGAAGTGATTTATGGTGTGATAAATTGTGATATGGAATATATTTATTGATTTACGAGTCATGTAAATTTTGTTGACTAGATAAGGACATGTCCTGTAAAAATATACCTCCAAATCATGATTTGCAGGTATATTTTTATTGCAATGAAATTAGTAATTTAAAACATGAATTTGCTACGCAACAACTTCATGATATATCATGGTAACTTACATATATGTATAGGTTACCGTTTACATATTAGTATCGAACCCCTAGAGCGCGAGTCAAACTTGACCGTTTTATTACGTTAAGAAAAGAGCAAATAAAACCAACTCATCTCACGGACAACATCATTTCACGGACATCGTTAAACCTCTAATTATATAAAATTGCAATGCTACCTAAAGTCAAATACATATTTATAAAGACTAATTTGGAGTTAATGAATGAATCACCGTCATGTTAAAAAAGTGGGATAAAATTATTCCATTCAACATTAAAAACGATAAGTATTACATAAAATTGTTTTCTTCGAACTAGAGCGTTTGCGCATCCAAATGACCATCTGTCTGGCAAAGCGACAACTATAATACGGAGGAAATCTGAAACGGATCTATTTCTGCTAATAACAACCAGCATATTTAATGTGACTGCTCGGTGAAAGACACTTAAAAGTTTTATGTATATATTATATTCCATTTAATTTCTAAATTGTCGGGTTAATTTTGTTGAGACATTTTCATCTAAGCTTGCATCGATAGCGGCTATATGATTTTATATATGGCAAAATTTTGTTCTACATTTCTTAAAAACTTTGGTGGATCGACCTAGAGACATTTTTGTTTTCAGTTTTGTATTACCCTAGTTCCAAACGAATGTGGAAACGAATCGTATCTACAACAGTAACGATTAGACTACAAAAGCCGGTTTTCGACAACAATGTCATAACTACGGTTTAAAGAAGTCGGTATCAGTGTAGTTACAGTACAATAATCTGTATGACAATGTAAATGACTTGATAATAATTTGACTTGAAGCTTTGAATGTTGTAAATTTGCATTGTTGATTAAGCGTTATTAAGATTTTATCAAATCGTAAGTATCTTAACCGTCGTTGGTAGATTTTTCATTACTACGCTATAAAATATTGCCAGTACGGTGCTTGTAACACCTCCTCTCTTAGTAAGGTAAGAATAAACTGTATTTCGCGTACATAAACGTAATTTATTGCCTCGCACCTCTGTATTTTGTGAATCATAAACAACAGTAACTTAATTATTAAAAGCCTAACAATTACGTCTTAGTTAAAAAGTTAGCCGCAGTTAACTACGGCCGATCACAAATTCGTCTACCATTACTTAAATAAAGTTCTTCAAAAAAGTCTTCCATCACACCACACTTTTCAAGACAATTGCCATATAAGCCAGAAAGTGTATAGAGGTTTTTTCC
>DWPM01000115.1:0-10186 GCA_018251615.1 Spioniades abbreviata
GTATTATAGTTTTGCCAGTATAACAACTTTTTTAGAGTTTATAAGTTGATAGAAATATCGACTATAGTCAGACCATGTTATCCATACCTATACATTAATCCTTATCAAAATAAATCAATTGGTATTGAAGCCTATTTTTTACCCGCAGTTTGCTTTTTGAGTTATTGAAATCGGACATCCCATTCAAAAGATTTTGCAAATTTAAAAATGTCTGTCTAAACAAAATATAAGTACTAGGCGTTATCGCGTCTCGACAACGGGCAGTGGCGACGGAGGGTTTTGCGGGAGAGAATTTGCGCATCTATGAAGTAGGTAGCGCGGCTCAGTCGCGCGGTCGACTCTTTACGCAGAGGACGCAATATTAAATAAATACTTACTTTGTCATTAAAAAACTAAAATATAATAATCCCTACTAATATTATAAATGTGACTCTAAGTTTGTTTGTTATGTTTTCACGCCAAAACTACTTAACCGATTATCATGAATCTTTGTACACATATTCTTACAGGTATTAGAAAGGACATTGGATACTTTTTATTAAACAAATATTTTTTACGGAGGGTAAAAAAAATCATCGAGTAAGGCTATCATAGGCTATATACCATTACATTATGACGAATAGAAGCGGAGTATCAATGAAAAATATTACAAATACGGGAAAAAAGCGCTGCGTAAACGAGTAATACTGGACTATATTTTATTAGGTTTTTTTCTCAAATTAACGCCTGTGAAACCGCGGGGCACAGCTAGTTTGTATATAATGAATACCCCGATGTTCGTAGTCTACTTGGGTAAAGTAAATTGACGTATCTGTTAATGCATTTTATACTCGAACAGGTTGGTAACTAAAATGGTAGGATGCTCTGTTTTGGAGTACACGTGTTGGTATTTACGTTTTTGCTTGTTCTTTCTGTGCATACGCACGTTTCTGTGTGAGGGCGGGCGGTGCACTGCACGAAAAGGCATGTACTATATTTCGACTTCTTTTTTCGCAGATAGTTGCGAACTAGTTTTAATTTAATTGTTTAACAATAGAGCTCCGCAAAGT
Source organism: Spioniades abbreviata (assembly GCA_018251615.1). NCBI lineage: Eukaryota > Metazoa > Arthropoda > Insecta > Lepidoptera > Hesperiidae > Spioniades > Spioniades abbreviata. The sequence continues at coordinate 1,050 of DWPM01000115.1, forward strand.
AACGCCTGATTCAATTAAATAAGTTACATAGTGAATTAAAGTTTTCTAGCCGCTTGTAGTTATTGGCACGCCATTTTCACCACCTTACTTCAGTACCCACGACATCTCCTTAGACTGTACTGACCGTTATTTCAATTATAAATAAATAAATCGCCATCCACCAAGCGTGCCAATATATTGACATATTATTATGTTGGCAAAACTAATATATCGTTTTTGTTTATTTTACCTCTACGGTAAAATAAGTGATGGGTATTTTTTTTTACAGAAACAACTTTGAAATATGGAGATTATCTTGGATTATAATTAATACTTAGGAAGGGATTGTAACGGAATTTAACTGTTCATAAAATATATTTACAAATATACATATATTTGAACGTTTATATTATAATGTTATGTATGTATTTCGTATTTATTAATGTCGCTAAGCACTTAACAGTAATCCTACATCCAACAATTGGTGAGAGGTGCGCTAATGTACGAACCGAAGCGCAAATCGTATTAGAATGTGGACATACATAATTGGTGTACAATTTACTATAAACACGAATATGGCTGGAAGAAAGAAAATACTAGAACTAAATAAATAAACGCCACACACTAGGTCTCTCTGTGTTGCGGGTGGCGTTAACAACACAAATGGACATCACAAATACCCATGACACGAGAACAAATTTTTTGTCACATAACTGTCTGCCCCAGGGATCGAACCCAGGACCCCTCGATGCAGGCATGGTCACTGCTAACTAGGCTACAGGGCTGTCAACTCGGCGATCATTAGACGCGGCGGCAGCTCAATCACATATATAAATACGAGTATATAATTCATTTGTATCTTATAGTAGGAGTATTTGCGTTGTGTTCCTGTTTGAACAGTGCAATGACGCGGAAGATTTGGTGTGAGGTGTTCCATCTTAGTCTACAGAAGTAGTAAAATGTCGGTGATCAATTTCGGATAGCATACATGTTATACATGAGATGCGTATATGTTATTACATTATCAGCGGCTCTGTCCATTTAACACGAGGTCGGCTTCTCGTTCGTTTGGTACGGAGCGTACTTATTTGAAGATTAAGTTTGGAAGGTAATAGTAAAACATGTTAGAATGGGTGTTGTCTTATTTTTTTAATTCTCAGAAGTAGGATTCTATCTGCGTTACTTCAGACAGGTTCTCAATCCAAATAAATATCAATCGTTATTCGAATTTCTATCATATGGACGGAACGAACGGGACTAAACTGTTTTTCGTTGCTCCGAAATTTAGTTTAAATCAAATGTCATTGAACCAGAAGTCGAACCGATTGGTTTTTTAGCTCGGCCGCGAGCCGTTTCCTGGCGACCGACCCCTTTTCACGCTACTCCCATTCCAAATATCCTGATGTTTAAACTACACTGGAACTAAAACCTTTAATACGACAGAACAAAGACAGAAAAGATGAGGGTAAACGTTTATTTGGCTGTTAACCAAATCGTGCATATGTTTTGGCGCACATGCTTGAAACTTTTAATATCCCACTGTTGGGCACGCGACAGAGAATAAAATATTGATTTCTTAATTTAAATTACATAATAATACTTTAATTAAAATTATTACATACTTCCTAATATTATTTAAAAAAAATAGAAAAGATTTTTATTTTATCGGGTGATATCATGATAATTGCAATTCAACACTTGCAGGCTTTTGCATTTGCATTTTATTTTATTTGATGCAGACTAGTATTTTGATATATGATTTATATTTAGTATTAAGTTAATAAATACTTCGGTCAGTTGACTAGCAATAATTATGACGTCACAGTTTAGGTTCGTCATACAAAATGTATGTAATGTACATTAAAATAACGGATAGATATTTCTTTATTACTATCTTATACTAACGAGAGCTACCACGCCGTAACCCGAGGATCCTGCTTACGACGCACATCACACGCCGCGCCGAGTATGCATTCCGTCATTTGAATAATAGATTATTATTTTAATTGAAGAGTCTTGTATCAGTCTTAATACTGTAAACACATATTTTTGTAATTTCCTCTTATAATAATAAATAAATTGTTTTTAAAAACATATTTTTCGTTCGCCCGAATTTAACTGGCGCAGTCGGTAGGATCGCGGTACTTTGGGGAAGGATCAAACTTTTCTTCCTGAAGAAGACGGTTCTAATCGTTGTAAAATCGCGATCCTGTATTCAAGAACCTAAGGGCGAGAATTACGCGTATCCTGGAAAATTGGGAAACGTGTGCTGTGCAAGATCCCGACCGGAGATGCAGTGGAAAACTTGGTGAGTGCTCATTAACTTCCAAGTTCCTTGCTCTATTTCTTGTCGTATTTTTTTATTTTACTTATATTTTATTTCACGTGTGTTATATGCTCAAATCGCAATTGACTACGTGTATATGTGAATATTATTGTCATTTTTTTTCCTGTGTGTGTTTTTATTGCAATTTTTAATTTTACTTATAATTTGAGTATTAATAATATATCTAAATATATAAAACGTAAAAATGTCTCTTAAAGATTGTGATGGTGACTTTAAACTTATGTCCGATCTTATGCCTAAATATGATGGTAATCCTAAAACATTAAGTTATTATTTACGTGAGGTAGAAAGTTTGCTAGCCCTTGTTGATGATCAAAGTAGGAGGCACCCAGCATTATTGTGTCTTATTAAAAATAGGCTTAGTGGAAAAGCTATAGACGCAATTGCATATGAAGATAGTCTTACATCATGGGAAGCAATTAAATCTGCCTTAGTACGACGCTTAGGTGAACCCAGAAATGAAATTCAGGTTATGCAAGAATTAACTCGTATGCGTCGCCTAAAATCGGAAGATGCTGAATCATTTGGGAAACGCCTTAGGGAAATACTAGATATATTATATTCTATAGGGAAACATTCGGATAAAAGTTATTATGAAAATATGGTCATAGAACAATATGTTAATCAGTTAGAGTTTAATGTTTCTATAGGAGTTAGGATAGCTCAACCAAATTCGTTAGAATCCGCTATAGTTGCAGCTAGACAAGAAGAAGCTCGCTTATCGTTTAATCGGAGTACTCATTATAATTTCATTAATATGCCATCTACGTCGCAAGCAAAATTCAAGGAATCAAATAATTATCAATTTCCTAACCAAAATAATATGTATAGACAAATAAATAATGTACCACAAAGATTTCCGATAAATAATCCACAAACGTCATTTAATAATAATAACCAATTTGCAAACAATCAAACGTCTTACAATAATAATCGAAATCCTTTGCAACGTCTTATAACACCAAATTATGTGCCCAAACAAAATAATCTTTCACCTGAACAACGTCAGCAGCTGATCGACTCTCTTCTACCATGGAAGAATAGACCAGGTAATTTTAATAATAAGCCTAACATGCCCCAGAGACCTGCCAAGCAATCGCGAAGTGTTTCAGATGTCACAATGAGATCAGTAAGTAAGCCAAAACCAAATTTTGTTTCCGAAGAACTTTTCTATAGCCCTGAAGAGCAGTACGCTGAAGAATATAATCAGCCAGATTACGAAGACTACGTGTGTTACGAGGAGGAAATGTCATACGGTACATCTGCTACCACCGGCATCGAACAAGAGGTAGGTAACCAGCAAAATTTTCCCCAGGACGAGCTTATAGAAGACCACAAATAATTAAGTTGAATAATCACGATAAAGACCATTTGCCTTATATAGAATTACCAGAATTTAATGGCAAATTTCTTATAGATACAGGTGCTTCTAGGTCAATGATTTCCCCCGATGTTATTTTTGGTACTATTTTTGAATATGGTGTCGAATACGAACCGTTTGAAGTAAAAACAGCCCATGCTACTACAAAGCACGAGCATGTTGCTTATTTACCTTTACCCCCAGCTTTTAATTCGGATATCTATCATAAATTCTTACTCTTTGATTTTGATTCTAAATATAAAGGTTTGATAGGTTTAGACCTTCTTAAAACACTATGTAGTAATATCGATCTTAAAAATAAAGTGCTTCACACATCATCAGCCGACATTCCAATTCATTTTGATTTTCCTGCAAAAAAAATAGAAGTCGAACCAAGATGTAGCAAAATAATAACAGTTAAAACTAACTATGCTGATGGACAATACATACATGATGATTTTAATTGGTCCATTGGTTTAAAATCACCAGCAGCAATGGTTACAGTTAAAAATGGTATATTCAAAACGTCAGTCGTTAACTATAATGAAAATAAAAAGATTATTCATAATAATACCTCAATAAAATTACAGCCATATTCTCATAACGTGTGTAAGTCTAAAAATAATACTTATAAATTAAATAACATAAAAGTGAAACCTAATATAGACAAAATACTAATTAAAAATTTAGAAAAAATTAAAACTACGCATATGAATGACGAGGAAAAGCGTGAGATTACTAAATTATGCTATCAAAATAGAGATTTATTTTATACTGAAGAAATTCCCCTTACATTTACTCATGCAGTTAAGCATGAACTACGAGTAACAGACAACAACCCCATATATGTTAAAAATTATAGGCAACCACCCCAACAACGAGCTGAAATTGCAAATCAAGTTAATAAATTATTAAAGCAGGGCATTATACGAGAAAGTGTTTCACCATGGTCCTGTCCAGTTCACATTGTTCCTAAAAAACCTGATGCATCCGGAAAAGTGAAGTGGAGGTTAGTTATAGATTACAGGCGACTAAATGATAAAATTATTGAGGACAAGTACCCATTACCCAACATAAATGATATACTTGATCGCCTAGGACGTGCACAATATTTTACCACTTTAGATTTGGCCAGTGGATACCACCAGGTAGAAATGCACCCTAGAGACATAGAGAAAACTGCCTTTACTACAGAACGAGGTCACTATGAATTTTTACGAATGCCTTTTGGGTTAAAAAATGCCCCTAGTACTTTTCAGAGATTAATGGACCATATATTGCGAGGCATAAGTAATGTCTTTACATATTTAGATGATGTCATTATAGCTTCAACATCCCTTCAGGAACATATTGGCAAAATTAGAGAAGTATTTGAACGTTTTAAATTGCATAATCTAAAAATTCAATTAGATAAATCAGAATTTTTGCAAAAACATGTTAACTTTTTAGGGCATGAATTAACTGATACAGGTGTAAAACCAAACAAAGAAAAAGTTAAAGCAGTACTTAATTTTCCCCTGCCAAGTACTCAAAAAGACATTAAAGCATTTTTAGGACTTGTTGGATATTACCGAAAATTTATTAAAAATTTTGCAGCATTAACAAAACCCATGACAGTTTGTTTGAAGAAAAATCATAAAGTTATACATTCTCCAGAATTTTTAAAAGCTTTTAATAAATGCAAAGAAATTTTAACTACTGATCCAATATTAAGGTATCCAGATTTTAATGAACCATTCATTTTAACAACAGATGCCTCTGATTTTGCACTAGGCGCCGTGTTATCACAGGGTAAAGTAGGATATGATAAACCGGTTGCATATGCGTCAAGGACTCTTTCAGATACTGAAACGAGGTACTCAACTATAGAAAAGGAACTTTTGGCCATTGTTTGGTCTGTTAAATATTTTAGACCATACCTTTATGGTCGTAAGTTCACCATTTACACTGACCATAGACCTCTTACTTGGTTAATGTCAATAAAAGATCCCAATTCGAAATTAACACGTTGGCGTCTCAAACTTGCAGAATATGATTTTAATGTTGTGTATAAAAAAGGCTTACAAAACACTAACGCTGATGCATTATCTCGAGCAAAATTATTTCATAATAGCATAGAGTCATTAGCGGTTAATTTAGATGACAATGAAGATGACAATATAATAGATAGAATTTTTGAAAACGTTAGGAGCAATAATGAGAATGTAGAAAATATAATAAATAATGATGCTAATGATAATATAATTGATGATGCACCATTATCTAACTTACCCCCTGAATCTGATAGTATGAGTGTAGTAACAACCGATCGTTTACCAATAACTGAGGACCAAATTGAAGTAGATAATAATATTAGTAAAAATATACCTATTTTAGCTGATGCAATTGATAGACAATTAAAACAGTTTCATATAAGATCAACTCCCGGTTCTACATATAGAGTGGATAATAGATCGACTAGTACACGTTACACTGTCAAGGATGTTTTCATCCCTGTTAACAATACTGAACAAGAAATTATAAATTTTCTTAAAGAACATACGATCGCTGATAGAGTATTTCACTGTTATTTTTATAATGATGAATTATATCCTATTTTTTCTAAAGTATATTCTACAGTCTTTAATAATAGAGGACCTAAATTGTTTAAATGTGTTTCACGTGTAACTTTAGTAGAAAATAAAACTGAGCAACAAGATTTAATTAAAAAATACCACGAGGGCAAGACGACGCATCGTGGCATACAAGAAACTTATAAACAACTACATAAAAATTATCATTGGCCAAGCATGTTGTTAACTATCCAAAAATACGTAAATAGTTGTGATACTTGTCTAAAAGCTAAATATGAACGTAATCCGTTGAGACCCCCGTTAGCACTTACAGAAACCCCAACGAAACCCATGGAACATTTATTTATGGATCTTTATTCCACAGGTGGAGCTACATTTCTAACTATTATTGATAACTTCTCAAAACATGCACAAGCTTTTCCGTTAACCGTTGTTAATAGTGTTAATATAGCAGAAGCATTATTACAGCATTTTTCAGTGGTTGGAATACCCCTTAAAATTACTACTGACTCTGACTCTAAATTTGAAAATGATATTATAAAAGAAATATGTGCTTTACATGGAATTTTGTTACATTTTACTACCCCATATAACCCGAATTCTAATTCCCCAATTGAACGCTTTCACTCTACTATAGCAGAAATAATTCGTATACAAAGGATGACTAATAAGGACGATCCTATTCAAAGTATTATGAGGTATGCAATATTAGCTTATAATAATACTGTGCATTCAGCTACAGAATACACACCACATGAGTTACTTTTTGGGCATACATCATCTCGAAATCCGTTAGAGTTATATTATAGTAAAGAATTTTATCAGGATTATATTATTAAGCATCGCATGAATGCCGAAGCAGTCCAAGAGTGTGTTGCAGCCTATATGTCAAAGAATAAGGAACAGGTAATTGCAAGGCGCAACCAGGAGGCTGAGAACTTAGCTTTTAAGGTAGGTGAAACCGTTTATAAACAGGTGGCCAAAACAGCACGTAATGATAAAACTAAACCAGTATTTAAAGGTCCGTATAAGGTAATTCACCTTCATCCTAACAATGTTGCGGAAATAATAGGTAATCACCCAAATTCTAAATCTATTAGGGTACACTTTAAATTATTACGGAGACCTCATCTTGTTACAGGACGATCGTCACCGGAGCCCTCATGCTCTACGCAGCAGCAAACGTAATAATAGATCCCGTAGATAATACTAACGGTGTCCTTTTATTGAGAGAAGGACAGGTTTTAAAACAAATAGATTCCTTTAGTCTTGCTTGTGTTTACAATATTACAGATTTACATGTTACTACTGTTAAGCTAATGGCATTATTTTCTAGCATTAAATTAGCGGAATCAAATTTATCTACTAATAATTTACATAAAACTTATCAGGATCAAATACACCAAACTTTAAGTCTTATAGATAAAAAGATAGCTTTTATCACGCCTCACGTAAGGGCAAAGCGTGGTTTAATAAATGGTCTAGGATCTATTGTTAAAGCTATTACAGGCAATTTAGATAACGATGATGCTGTAAGGTATGAAAATGAAATTTCCAATTTAAAAAATCAAATACAAAAATTTCAAACTTTACAGAAAAAGTCTTTAATGTTAGCAGAAAGTACAGTTAATGAATTTAATAATCAAATTAAGAGAATTGATGATAATCATAATAATTTAGTTAAGATTTTTCAAAATACAAGTAGTATTACGAATACACTTATAAATCATGTTAACTTTCTAGATATGTACGTTCAAATTGACTTTAGTTTACAGTTAATATTAGATAAACTTATGGTATTGGAAGATGCGATGACATTTTCGCAATTAGGTATTGTTCATCCTAGCATAATAAGTCCTCATAATTTAGTTCTGGAAATTTTGAAGTTGCAGAAGATGTTGCCTTTTAAACCTGTAACGGAAATAAGTGTTAGTAATATTCACATTATAGAAAGGTCAATTAATGTAAAAGCATATAGTACACAATACTCACTTACCTTTATATTAGAAATCCCTTCTATTGATAATAATGTGTATGATTTTATTCACCTATTTTCCATTCCTGATAAAAATAACCTGACAATTATTCCTATATCCAAATACCTTATACTTGGAAGCGAAGAGTACACCTATCTGCGAGAAGATTGTCGTCTTATTAACGAGGATACGCATCTTTGCAAGTCGTTGGACATGAGATCTACAGAATCAAATGAAGATTGTATCCTGTCTCTCATAAAACATAAAGAAGCAAACTGCACACATGCAAAAGTTAATCTAAAGAATACTAAAATACAGAAGATCGGAGAAAACAGTTGGATTGCGGTCAACAATGAAGAAATAGTACTGAGAACTCAGTGTGGGTCCAGAACAGAATACAGAAAAATTCAAGGAGTAAATATAATAAAGTTAACAAAAGAATGCCAAGTCCGTTTTAGCAATATAACCCTGCAAAGTCACATAAATACAATATATTTACAAGAAGTTATACCTATACCAAAGGAGCAATTAATACCAGAAGGAAATATTCGATATGAAGTGAAGCTGGAAGATTCATCTTTGGATAATCTGCACCAAATTATTGCTGAAATTCACAGTTTAAAATACGAAAATGACATCAGCTGGCCTACGATGATGGCTATTCCTAGCTGGACTTCAATAATTTTGTACCTAATTTTAGTTCCAACTTTGATATGGAAGATTTATAAGTGCATTTCCGTAAGGAAAGGCAAGAAGATAATTAGTAGCGAGGACGCTACTGGAAGCTGCAAGATGCGCTTCCATCTTAAGGAGGGAGGAGTTACCACGCCGTAACCCGAGGATCCTGCTTACGACGCACCTCACACGCCGCGCCGAGTCTGCATTCCGTCATTTGAACAATA
>DWPM01000116.1:0-10185 GCA_018251615.1 Spioniades abbreviata
GGTCCTGGGTTCCAGACTTCTATGTACATTATTCAATCGCCATCCAATTAGCAAATATTTACATTTGACCTGCCTAGACAATAGTCTGTTTCATACTTTATTTTCTAAGCATAGTTAAAAATGGCAGACAAGGATTTATTTCTACTTTTTTTTAATAATTTGGCAGTAATTATAGCGTAGTGATGAGTCGTAGTAATTAGAGCATCCTGATTCAATAGTCATCAGCCCAGTACAGAGGCCCTTGCAACAGGTCAAATATTTTATATCATTTATCCAATACTACATTTTTAGTTGTTTTTTTCGATAGTAGTATTAGAATGCCCTATGTGAAGTTGATTACGAATACGTTACTAAGTACTTAAAATTACTAAAACGGGCCGCCCTCGTCTCGTGTAGTGCCCTGCCTTCCCGCACTCTTAAAAAAAAAGCAGCAAACCCTCCTGCTATCTATACTTTCTATACTAATAAATAAAATTGGATTGTCTGTTTGTAATATTAAAATAACCGCTTTTTACTAAATGCATGTACGTATGCACGGTACATATGCCAAAATAATATTTTTTTACAATTTTTGTCTATCTGTTTATTCCGGCTAAGCTCTGGAACGGCTGGACCGATTTTGACGGGACTTTCACTGGCTCATGTTATAAGGAGTAACTATTAACTTACTTATTTTTATTTTAGAGAAATCAGAAAAAAATAACTACCTATAAGAAAAAAACTTGAACATGGGTGAAACCGCGGGGAACAGCTAGTAAGACATAAATAGGGATGGCGGTGCGCGGTGGTGGGACTGCGGGCGGACTGTAAGCCGTTCTGCCACCTAAGTTGAAAATAACGTGTTTCACAGATGACAATAAATACAAAAATTAAATATATATATAACGAGAGAAAAAAACACGAAAGCCTATAAGTTATAATAGCAACCGTAAGTCGATTAAACGGTTTTAGTAAATGCGTCACGTAAACGGAAAAGTGGCGGTCCTCAGACCGACTTAATGCCCCCAATATAATTACCCCGGGACCCTTTCTTTTGAGAACACAAGATAATCTTGTATAGGTTAATAACATTTCTTTAGCCTCAAATGATTTTCAGAAGATTTTTGTTAAAAATACATCATTTAATCATGATTTAAGTAAGAAAAACATTGTTAAAAATACATCATTTAATCATGATTTAAGTAAGAAAAACAAACGAACCCAAGTGTTAGTAAAAGTAAATGTTATGTTTTTTCAAAGTAACGAGTGAAGAGTTTTTGGAACGATTTTGATGGAACTTTAGTGAAAGATAGATTAATGCCCGTGAAACCACAAATTACAGCTAGTCGTTAATTACTGTTAACTTTGACTGTTAAGGTAATGGGCTCAAATCCTATTTAGGACAAAAATTTATTAAACGAGCGGAGGTATTAATATTATTTGTGTCCGAGTGTTAAAAAAAAAAAAAGTGTGATCTCCAAAGAGCGGGTTTTGCTAAGCTTACGTTCATATGGCCTCATGCGAGTCGTTCCCAGACATTATTATAATCTCTGGTTCCAATCATCTAATGGATAATGAAAATTATCTAAAACATTTCAGCAAAATATAATATAAACCACCTTACTCTACAAACGTTAAATTTACACTTCTAAATTTGCAAAATTTCACCGCAATCGTTACGATTCGGAGGCAGGCGCGTCCTAATGTTCAGATTTGACGACAATTTGCGTGAGAGACAGATGCCAGTGGCGAAGTTTCCACAGGATCCAGCCGCGTTTGATGCCGTAAGCTAACATTGATGACCGTAAATATTAAACTTTCGTGCTTATTGTCTATCCTTAATATAACAAAGAGGTAAACTCCGTGAGTTTGTGGGTATAGGTATAATAATAATAATAATAAATTATTTGTTCATTTCAGAAGGTAGTTTTACATAAGTGGCTAGAGCCTCCCTTTAAGCACATAGTACTTATAGTTGGAGTCTCCGCTCTTCCGTAAGTTACAAACTTATGAAATTTGCAAAAACAAAAATAACTAAATAATATCTTAACTAATTATAAGTAACTGTTTGTGTGTGTGTGTGTGTTCAATTATGTTTGTGTCCTTTCAAGAAGTGATTCTACTTCCTCGTATGTAAGAGGTTGTAAGTATTTCCGAATTGCAGCCTTACATTCAAAATATGTCAGTTTGTATAATTCTATGTTTTTATTAATTCTATTATATAATTGGGCTGCACGAATATTAAACTGTATTTTAGCAAAAAAAGTGTTAACTCTGGGAATTTGTACTATTATGTCTTTCCTCCTCTTCTGTAAATAATTTGGACTGTAGGATAGAGTTTTATGTTTCTTTAAGATAACTTGCTGTATGTATATTTTCCTAACAGATAACAGCTGACTTAAATTGTATAGATTTACAGTAGGATATCTTCTATTTTTAAAATACATAGTTTTTATTAATCCACGTTGAGCTCGTTCCAAATGAATAAGTTTTGTTTTTCCCGTACCCCCCCAGATAGAGATGCAGTATCCCAAAACCGACTGCACCAATGCTACATATATGTCATTTAAGAGTTTGTTATCCGTATTTTCAGTGGATGTTTTCATTGGCACAATATGTCTTAGGGTACGAAAAATCCAGTTTAATTTTGCAATTCTGTTAGTTAGATTTTCAGTATGAGCACACCAAGACAATTTTTGGTCTATTGTAATTCCTAAATATTTAATATGTGTTACTCTATTAATAATTGAGCAGTCAATTGATGTACAGTTTTTTATATTGTCACAAGTATGCAGTCTCACATTAAAATCTTGGGGGGGTTGTGTGTGATTTGAAATACTGAAACATATATAATTAGTTTTATTTGTATTAAGGGTAAGGAGATTCGCATATAACCATTTAGCTACTAGGGACATTCCGATTTCCGCTCTTTCACTAACTTCATGCCATGTTTTACCTTTGAATATAACAGCTGTGTCATCTGCATATGATATTATTTGTGCATTTTCAATAGATAAATTACATAAATCATTGATGTAAAGCAAAAACAGAGATGGCCCCAAGACACTGCCTTGGGGCACGCCGTACGATATGTCTGCGTCCTCACTAACAAACTGATTAAGCTTTACACTTTGTTTTCTGTGGGAAAGGTAGTTCTTAAATAGTTCGAGTGGGATCCCTCTAATTCCGACCTTTTCAAGTTTATATATTAGGAGAGGGACAGAAACAGTGTCAAATGCTTTCATAAGATCTAGGTACATAGTTAGACACTTTTTCCCTCCATCTAATTCATCTACCACCAAGGATGTCATAGAAGCAACTGCATCCTCACTAGATTTTCCATGCCTGAAGCCGAATTGATAGGGGGATAATAATTTAAATTTGTCAAGGTATTTTAAAAGCCGAGTGTTTATTAATTTTTCCAGAATTTTTGACACAGCTGGTAATATCGAAATAGGCCTATAATTACTTATATTGTCTCTGTCCCCACCCTTATATATCGGAATAATAATAGATTTTTTTAACTGTTCAGGGAAAACACCTTGCTCAAAGCATATATTTGAGAGGTGAGTAATTACTGGGATCACTTCCCTTTTAGCGAGCTTTAAGAATCTAGTAGAGATCCCATCCCAGCCAGGGGCACTATCCGTTTTAAGACTCATTAATATGCCCTCCACCTCGTCGTAGCTAGCATTTAGTAGAACAAAGGAATTTGACTGTGAAGGTAAATTCTTTTGGTGCATATTATATCCACTTGGTTTTATCTGCTGTGCTAAATGTTTTCCCATATTAACAAAATAGTCATTAATATGGTTTACTGATTGTAAGGGGGACGGCTTAATATTTAATAGTTCAGAAGTTTCACTTTGAGATTTATTGCAGTAGGTGATATTTTTAATATTTTTCCAGAGTAATTTGTTATTTGAAACGGATTTAGCAAGTAATTCACGTTCATATTTACGCTTCAGTTGTTTTAAAAGATTATTGCAATAATTCCGATACCTCTTGTAAGTAATTTTTAAAATTTCATCATGAGGGTCTCTTCTAGTCTTTTTTTGTAAACTGTTACGATTTTTAATGCATCGCAAAATGCCAGCTGTAATCCATGGCTTAATGATACGTTTATTACAAGGAACATATTTGATTTGAGTACTTGTAATTAATACTTCACTTAAACGTTGAATGAATTGGCTAGTTAATAAATTTGGATCATCACAAAATAGTAAGTCTCGTAAATTCTGCTCCTGTAGATGTTTTAGCGCTTTTTCATAATCTATAATAGTGGTAGTTTTACTTGTCGTTCTATTATATTTTAACTTAGATAGGGATAAGAATGTAGTAAAATGATCTGTTACAGACGTGTGTAAGACAGCTATAAATGCAGAAGTCTTTTTTTTATTAATTTTTAACATAAAATGATCTAAACATTTTTTTTCCCTCGTGACCAAGCTATGCCCAGGAAGTATACCATGTGTTGATAGCATATTCAGATAATTTGCTCGATTTTTGAGCTCATAAGGAAGTTCAGAAGATTTAATTTTTATATTTATATTTATATCACCTGCAATCAAGATGTTATTATGGGATGTAATTGCACCTAAGTGAGTGTCAAGTGAATCAACAAAACTCTCAATATTTGTATTAGATGGAGAACGGTATATACATAATATTGTGTGTTGGAGTACATCTACCTGGAGACAAGATGCCTGTGATAATTTTATTTCCCTAACTTTAGGTTTTAATGTATTTTTGACATAAACCACAACTCCATCGTTTTGATTCACCTGGTACTTTGAAGAGTAAAAGCAGTAATTGTTAAGTTGTGGAATAGGCTTATTGGCATTTAGTCTACATTCAGTTAAAATTATTATATCGGTATTAAATTTTAGGCTAGAGAGTGTTATTAAGAAATCATCAAAGTTATGGTATATACTTCTAATATTCTGAGAAATAATAGTGAGATCATTTTTATGTACAATTATATGTTTGGCTAGGTCAGACGTACTACACTCGATAGAACACGCTATATCTATGCTGTCTATTTCTTGTAGCGATTGTAAAGGCTTAATATCCATTTTGTGCGTTGTAAGGAATATACGTCACCACAATAACAACATAAAAGTTAATATAATCAGGGAATTGTTTTGGCCCATCACAGGTCATAATCACAGTCCCAAATTTTAGTTTAGAATAATATAAAGTTATCTTACATTTCAATGAATTATTTATTTTACTCTTTAATGCAATAATATATTTATAGTTCTGTATGTTAATGTTATGTAAATTGTTCGTGTATATATTTTGTGAGTATATGTGAATGCGTGATGTGTGTGTTATAAATGTGTGTAAGTACCAAGACATTTTATACAGAGCTTGAAATTTTAATTGGAAGAGTTTAAAATTTGCGTTGATATTAGATTTTAACTTAATAATATGTTCAATCTTTTTTATTATAATGTGTGGAAAGTGTGACGTATATGTAGCTATCTGAGTATGTCGATATGTCATAAGATGTATATAACGTGTGCAAGTCAAAGATTTTACATTTTTAACTAAATAGTTGAATGCTGTAAGTAAGTAACTATAATAATAGTATAACTAGATACTATGTATATTTTTTCTAAAAATAGATAGTTGATAAACTGTGCTGAATTTTAATTAACAACCTCCTTTTATTTAACGACAACTTTTAAATCAGTATTTAAACGATATTTTTTTTTATTTTGAATTTAGTTAAAATTTTAAAAAAATTATACATTGGTGTAAGTACATAATACAATAGTGGTAAATTGATGAAATATGTCTGGAAATATATTTGGCACCAGAATATAAAAATCACCCTAATCACATCACCTCGTCGCGCACACTGCCCTCACTGAAAACCAACGCTCTGGGTCACAAGGCGCACGGCATTTGTGCAGAGGGGAGTACCAATTTCTGTCTAAATGCACGCACACACACACAGACGCTCGCACACTCGCACTCACGCATGCACAGACACACACACACACACACACACACGCACACGCACACGCACACGCACACGCACACACACGCACACACACACACACACACACACACACACACACACCTGTCTCTCTTGGAGTATGCGTTTGATATTCCTTCCGGGTGAGCATCCCTACGACCCTCGCGAAACACGAAGCAAAAATTAGAATAGTCACCCACTGTATAAACTATGTTATTTCTTGCGTGTTGTCGCCTGTTACAGGTTGTGCACGTACCTATCGTTTCAATATATCTTTTCTTTTTGCTTTATTCCCGTGTAACAATTGTTGGCAAACCTGATAAATAAATAAATAAACCCTCTGTATCACTATCGCTCTCTTTCTACGTATCCGCACTGTTCCCCCTCCTCACACGCCCCGCCGCTCGCTCTCTATCTCCCACTTAACCTATGCGCATGGGACCGTTTCCCGCCCACCTCTATCTCTCTTCCTCTCTTTTAGCCTCCTTAAAGGTTAAAAATCCACCCTCCCAGCCCTATCTCTCGTCCGCGCTTCTTTTGCCTTGACCTGATTTTAATTAGGCACCATCACATACAACATTTGCAACACGAGAACTCTCTCTCTCTCCGTAATACACCAAGAAAAAATCTAAAGCTATGCAAATATTATAAATTCACTACATATCACATTCTATTCTGTACATTTATATAAGTATATTATTGTTTATATTTTCCAGGATTCCCATGGCAGCATGGGACTAGTGGTCCGGGGGCGCGAAGGGAAACCGTGTCGCGAGCCTGTCAAAGTGGAAATCGGGGAGCAGGCAGTGGCCATTGCCTCCGGAGGAGACCATCTCGTCATATTATCGGTGAGTGTCCCATATTTACTTGGTTATAAACAGACCATAAAACAAACAAATTGATATTAATTTTCTTTATACCTTCGACTATAGCACTATAGCACTGTGCTAAATTTCACTATAAATAGGCAACTATTTATTATGTGTAATGGAATCCCAAACATTTTCATAAAATTTTTAATTTGTGTAGCTTGCTGCTAGGTTTCATTCGCAAATTCGATCATTGATTAAGAAAATGTTTTTTTTTTTAATTTAGTGAATATTCAATTAATAATCACGTGCTTTGCAGTGAAGGAAAACATCATGAGGAAACCTGAGAGAGTTATGAATTCAAAACTTTTTGAGGGCATGTGAAGTCCTACAATCCTTCTCGTTTTTGTGAGAGGAGACCCGTGCCCAACTGTGGGACAGTAATGGGTTGATGATATATATGTAATATTAATATGGCCAAATGTGTATAAGAGATTACTGTGATTTTATTTGTTTATTTTTAGACATCCGGCTCTGTTTACACAATGGGGTGCGGTGAGCAAGGGCAGTTGGGCAGGTTGTCACAGAGATCGGCCACTAGGGACGCTCGACAAGGATTTAGTGAGTATAATACGAATAACTAGCAGACCTAGGACACATTGTAGTGTCGTGTGTAAATTAGTGTAAAAAATTTGGGTTATACATATTTGTTTCTTAAAAAAAATTTACAAAAATACAATAAAAAAATCTGGATTTATTTGTATACCTATCAAATATCCTCAAAAAGTTTCATCATAATCGGTCAAGCCATTTCAGAGTAGTACGACCACAAAGATTGGCAAGAGATGTTTATATATTGGACAAATTGACTGGACTCTTGGTTTAGTCAATTTGTCCAATATATGCTCTTGGTCTTTAATCTTAGGCAGGTTGTGGATAATTAAATGAAAGTTGTGCAGTAATTAAATGAAAGTTCGATTCCCATTCAGGACTATATTTTGTGTGTTTGTGGATGAGTATGTGTGATTGTTTGATTTGAGTGTGAGTGAAAATAAAAAAATTTAAGTATATATGTTGTAGTAACTATGTATGTAGATATATTATTAGATTTATTTTAGCGAATAAAAGTTATTAATCAATAAATTTGATTATAAATAAATTAATACATATAACACTAATTTCATATGTGTCGTGTCATTTTGGCACGAGGCGTTCGAACTCTCTCCTTTTTAAAGAAAGGATATAAGGAGTTCGGCCACGGCCAAAGCGACATGAGGCAGATCAATAAGGGATCGGGGAAGGGGTACTTTGTACCCTGCAGGTACTCGGCACTCCGGCATATGTGCATGTACTATTAGCGGCCACGAAGTCGCTGAGATGCGGGGTTGTTTAATGTTTTAATTGGATTCTTTTCCGCCAGGCGCCCTGCTGGTTCCGTCGAAGGTGACCCTGAAGGGCGGCGCGGCGGCCGTGTGGGCGGGCTACCACGCCACCTTCGCGCTGGACGCCGCCGCGGGCAAGATGTTCGCTTGGGGACTCAACAACTACGGACAGCTCGGTCGGTGCTCCTACCATACACGATCAATTATCTCGACACCCACGACACTCCCGCCCCCGCCCCCGCCCCCGCGCTACGTGATGCGATGATGAGAATCGACATTTATCTGTCATATAAATGTCTGTCCCAGCCAGGAATCGAATCTAGGACGTTTTGGGACTAAGTGACCACCGTCTAGGTCATTGAACCGCTTCCGGGGTCGAGGTTCGAATGTCATGAATGGTTTTGTGAAATCAGTGATGTCTCTGTTTCTGGGACTGTTAATTTTTTCTTACACTCTCACTAATATCTTCTATAAGTGATATATGTATATCTATATATTTCACATTCAATATTATTAGAATCTAATAAGACCTCCGAAAGATTTTACGGTGAAGGAAACATCATGAGAAAACCGACACATCTTTGAGCGTACATAAACCCCGCAAATCCGCAATTAGCCCTCATTCTCTTCACCCGATCGTGATGGGAAGTACTCTCGCCCACTGGTGGGACAGTAATGGACCAACAATGATCGTGTCACGCCCAGGTATAACGGGCGAGAAGCGCAAGACGGCGCTGTTCTCACCGACGGAGTGCGACGCGTTCAGCGGCGGCGGCCCGTGGGCCAGCGTGGCGCCCGGCCAGCACCACTCGCTGGCGCTCGACGCGCACGGCCAGGTGTTCGCCATCGGACGCTGCGAGTACGGCAGGTACACCGACCGTTCACGTACACACACAAAAATACGGATGTGAGACATAGATGCAGGTCCACTGATAATTAAATTAAAAAATATTAGCGTTCTACATTACTTCACAATATAAACTTTATTTATCTTACCTATATTTAAACTACGTATTACATTTAGTGATGACCGCGCCCGCGTACCTCTCAATTTATATATTGATTAAATAAATCTAACCACGTACAGATAGTTAACCGAATTGTTATTCCTCGTATCACATAGATGGCGCTGTAATATTAAAATACTTTGTTTTACATATTGGTATTAAAAAAAGATGTCAGCACTTGACATTTATTCTTTTTTGATTCATTTATAACTTTTGGTATTTTTAAAATTGTTTTTCTTATCTTAAACAACATAAGTATGACTTAATATGACGGTTTTACACAACAATAAAACCGATATTGTGTGCCGAAAAGGAAAACATGCAGCATTTAATGAAGAAAGCTATTTGTACTCATCTGTCTTTCCCTTCTTTTGACCGGATGTAGACGACTTTGACTGATAGTTTCATCGTAATCCTACAGATGGCGCCACCTAGTGGCCGTTTTGCTGTAAGGCTGAGGCCATTTTTCTTGTCATAGTCTTCACCAGGAAGGACTTCAACGAGGTCATATGCAAATTTGGCGTTCCTTTAGAAATACACTCCGACCAAGGAAGAAATTTTGAGTCAAGTGTCTTTCAAGGGGTTTGCAAGATTCTGGGCATTCACAAGACACGGACAACACCATACCACCCACAATCAGATGGAATGGTAGAGCGGTTCAATCAAACGCTGGAACATCATCTAGCCAAATTAGTGGAGGACCACCAAAGAGACTGGGACACGTACATACCCCTTTTTCTGTTGGCATACAGGACAGCTGAGCACGAAAGCATTCGCACAACACCAGCCTTCGCCAATTTTGCTCGGGAATTGCGCTTACCTGCGGATTTGTTAACAGAAGGGCCCCCAGACTCTAATAATGAGCGAACGTTCCCAGATTACGTAATGGATATGCGGGAACGAATGCATGACATTCACGAAAACATTCGCGAACATGGCATGGCCTCCAGTGAACGAATGAAAACTAGGTACGACCGCAAATCAAATACAACTGGATTTGAGGAAGGAGCGATGGTTTGGCT
>DWPM01000117.1:0-10153 GCA_018251615.1 Spioniades abbreviata
ATTTTTAATTTCCCCCTACTGAGACCCTTCTCGCTCATTAATGCTGTGGCAATACTTGCAAGTTTTCATTGTGTCAATAAATAAAGACAGTTAACTCATTAACCATATAACAGGTTTATGACTTAACTAGATTTTCGACCGCGATATTCATCCACAATATATTAATTAATTCTCAACAACTACGTATAAACAAAAAACGCCCCTTAGGAATCGTCAATTTTTATTGATCTCGTTAGTGTCCGACAGCGTGTACTTCGGAGAAATAATCTCTATTCAGGTAATTAAAATTTTATTGTACTCATAATATTGCACTCGTTTTTCAGCATACGACCAACCCTCGAAAGTTTCTTCGATTCGAAACAGACATAGATGCAAACGAAAAATATGCAACGTAGAACAAACAGACAAGCGAACGAATAAACGAAATAGGTTCAAGGTAGTATTAAATTCTATATTTCAATGGTGATATTGCGCTGTTGTATTGCAAACACAAACTGAAACTCGCCGCTTAATTTTCCTCTTCCGCGGCTGTCTCGCGGCCAGACCATTAATGCCGCGACAATACTGCCGTCCCGCGCCCACTTGGAGCTCCCGTCAATAAATGCACCATAATAAATATTAAGTTGGGAGATTATGAAAAAAATAATAAACTGTGTATTCATTCATACTGTTCACTGTTATTTATGTCATTTTTCCCTATAATTAATCACTGGTATTGCATGCGTTTTAATATAAACACAAGTCTTAACATGCCATTAAATCTCCCCTCATTGCCCTCTCCCCATTAACGCTGTGATATTCTATTTGGATGAAACTTCCCATCTTCATGTACAAACAAGAAGAAGAGTTTTAGGATGCAATATGTCTGTTTCTAAAAGAAAGTGGCCTGAGCTAGTAAATTGCGGTGTTATTCGCGCGTCCGTTTTGGCTAAACACGAGTTGACAGAGCGCTTCTTTAGCCAAATACGGATTGGTGAATTTCACATGCCTTCTCACATTAAGAATTTACCTTTATCGCAAGTAATAATTTGTTGATAATATGCATATATAATTTTAGAAAATTAAAGGTGAACCCTGGGGTTTGACTCCGGTCCTAAAGCTACGGTCGTCGCTGCTGGGTCGTATCAAATAACACAGAGTAACATTAAAAAGATGTGAATTGAATGGAATTAAATAATTCAATACCTAAATGCGTGTGTATAGAAATAAACTATATAGCCTTATAAAACCTCTTCATTAATTAAGTACACAAAGTTTTGAGTCTACTTGTTTGTAACCCTATTCTTATAATAACGGATCGTTATCTGAAACCCATGAGTTTAATTTTCCTCTTCCGCAGACGTCTCGCGCCTAACTCATTAAGGGACTTGTTTTATTGCAAACGATAAGCGTGGTGCTACTCGAGTTTCAAATTACATATATAGTAACGAGTAACCGAAAAACGATAAACCATAGTGACTGTTGCCATCCTTCTGTACACGTTAAAAACGCTTAAATGTTTCTTTGTCAACTCGATGCTGCGACTCACTAATTTGAAGCCTTCAAATGTTTGTATCTCTTTTTACTTTTAACGAAAAATATTATCGCTAACAAATAACTTTATCGGCGGCGATGGAGAGTATACCCAATTTTGCGACAATACGCGTACCTCTTTTGCCATAAAACAAAGCCTTTTCCGTATTTTCTATTGAAATAATGCTTTATGCTTTCGGTAATGAATCAGTGGTCTACTAAAGTATTTATTGCCTGTTTACCTTTCGATTATTTATTGCAGAAAATAATTATCAACATTGAATTTTGGTTTTCATTTACAAATTATTTCCATTGGGAGATTTACATTTCAAAAGTCACTTTGTATCAGCGGTTTTACTTGTAAATAACACCTGATCGCTATGAATACAGTTATAAGTTTTTTGCTTTAAGATTCGTACAATTAATATATGAACGATCCATATTGACGGAGGAAAGCAATTGGGTTTATATACTTAATAAATAATAATGTGTAGGTATATAGCCGCTATGTTTCCAATGTATTTAATATAAATTCAATCGTATGCTGTATTTTATGTGCTAACGGCATAAACTTCAACTAGACAAAATTTAAATAAAAGCACAGGGTTTCCCAATTGAAATCCGTGAATTATATATGCACATTAATTAATGCACATTGAATATGATTGATGAATTTTGACAACTCCCTACAGTATATGTCTCGTCTCTGCTTCGTCTCAGTTCTGGGAGAGTTTTAGAGGTTAGCTGGCGTTCTACGAAATTAATAAATATTGAACATCATCTACATATAAATTCGTCGAAATTTTGACATAAACGTATAGTCAATTTCGCATTATACTTTAAAAAAACCTTTCCTTACCTAGGCTTCAATATCACCACAACTAGCGCACAGTTGAAGCCGTATATAAATGATAACTGCATATTATCTGAAGCCCAGGAGTTTAATTTTCCTCTTCCGCGGCTGTCCCGCGCTGAGCTCATTAATGCCGCGACAATGCTCGCGTCTCCGTGCGACGCCGAGGCGCCCTGCATTTTGTTCTCGAATAATATCTATATCTACGTTCCCTTATGGCAATGAATGCTAGAATACTGAAGCAACATTGCGATTCAACGATAAAAAATTTTCACTTCTTTTACAGTTATGTAAATCTATATTTATATTAGTTAAAAATGCGAAAGCAAGTGTTAAAGTGTTAGCTTTGGCTAACAATAAAATATGAGCATTTTCTTAACTTTTGTTGAAACATCTTTTTATAAAAACAGAATCCGACTTTCCTCATTATATATGTTATAATACAATAATAATGTTTTGAAAGTTTGTGAGGAAGAATGTTTATTATAGTCTAAATTAAGCTTAGATACGGCTGTTTGAAGATAAAAATCAAATTGTTTGCCCTGTATCGTCTTATCGGAAATGATTAAGTTACGATTTTGAATACAGCGAAAGTTATATTCAAATTATAAGTAATTAAAATTTGATACATTTTAACTCTGTTAAGCCAACCTTAGAGCCAGTGTGTCCATCTGGAGTAACATTCCTATATGGACGAAATCCCCTTGATCCCATAACAACAGTAAGAGCGTCGAAATTAGCCTCATGAATGAATGATCGTGATAGCTGGTCGGTGATCGCATTCGATAAGCACGAATAATTCTGAAAGGGAAATTGAAGACCTAAAATGTCATCGCTTAAGTATTTTCTGATTGTAATAAACAGCTGAATGTTTGTGGACTATTAATTTTCTTAATAATACAAATGAAACCATTATGCTCTTTCTACCTTTAATAATACGTTATTTATAACCACATGCTTATTTTTAGGTGAACACATCTGGAAGCTTATAAGAGCCGTGGGAACGTAATAACTAAATGTTTTTTTATATATTAATATACAGGTATTTTATACCTTGATTTTATTGTGAAATTGTCCAAGTTAATTGGTTTACATTTCATTTTATTTCTGTATCCCATTAAGCGTCTCTCTGTTTTCAGAGTAATGTCCGGCCGTGTGTGAATTTGAAAATACGGTCGAAAGAGTCAACTAACTTTAATAGATCTTGGAACTTAGGTGTGATGATAATACAAGACTAGTACTTTTGAAACCAGTTACCCAAAGATTAGCTGCAAAATTATTTAAAAAATATTTCATCAACAATTTTTTGAAATCTAACCACTTTTTTCACTTAAAAATATGCATAAAAATTCGGATTTCTACATAGCTTAGTGGATTCGTTCAATTTATATCGCAATGGAAAATTATTGTTAAGCATTATACACAAGAAGGTCTTTCAGGGTTGGTCATTGTTAATAATAAACTTTCTTTTTTATTTCGCCTCTGCTATTTATATAAATCCGTGAGAGCGCGAACGAGTCGTAGGTTAGGAGGGCCGCGACATTAGCCTCATGAATGAATGATCACGCGGCGCCCGGCCGGCGGTCGTATTCGATTAGCGGGAATAATTCCGAAAGGGAAATTGAAAAGCTAGAGGCGAAGCCCTGAGGACTCGCTCTTTCTGTTACTTGCGGCCAGCTGCCATAGTGTGCGGAATACTAAACTTGATTTACTATTTACGGTCTATTGACCTTCATGCCTGTTTATTGCGTTCTGAAAAATACGAGGAAAATAAAAGAGCATACTGAATTTTTTATTGATTATACAAGTAAATACTGAAATTTATCACCGGCCAGTATGATCCATTTCATTCTTTTTATTAGCACATTATCTAGACGTTATTCCCAATCAAATTATTCCACGACCTGTTTTCTTATCCGTTCGTTGCATTTCAAGTACTTCTTATGTGGCAACTGTGTTTACTTTTCCATTATATGTTTCTCTTATTTTTATATAAAACCCTAAAAAATAAGTGATATAAAACAACGTTTAGACATTAAAAGTTTTAATAGAACTTTGTTTCATTTTCTTTCTTGATGAAATTGTTAGTTCAAAGTTAAAGTAAAACTTATTTGAAACTATCTTATTGGGACGGAACGGCGGTGGTCGACACATTATTTGCGCTGTCTTCGATTCAGTTGTAAACAGTAAATAGCGTAGACGGTCTGTTCGGTAATCCGGCGTTAATTAGTAGTTGGTTGAGCGCTGCCGGCTCGGACATTCGGCCGCGTAGACTATCTAACCCACAAAAGTATTTTTTCAATTTCATGTTAAGTAATTCCTACATTTAAATCACCTATATATTTATAAGATTTTTATCTAATAAACTCACTAATGACAATATTATTGCTCGTAAACCACTGCTATAGTTAAAAACTGTGTCGCAGCAGCTTACGCCCACCTCTGCAACTCGGTAAGACAATTAATTGTTCAATTAGTAATGCATTAATACAATCAATAGAAATTACATAGTTAAGAATTAAAATTAAATGAAGCTTATTCATATCTGCTAGTATAACACAACATTATAGATATTATAGAGAATGTAAAAATGGTTGATTTGTTATTAGTATCGTTAAAAATAGCACACTGCGCTTTTAAAGCCTTGTTATTTTGAAATCACAGACAGATACTTCAATTTCATTTATAACTGTAAAAAAGTATTGTAGGTACATAACACATGTTCTATACGAAGTTCTTGTTTTGTCACGAATACTTGTTATGTGAATTATACAGTACAGTTGTATTGTATCGCAAGGCTATGGCCTAACCACAGCTATATAATATATGAATATGATTCTAAAATCATATTTATTATTTTACGTTTGAGATACAAACAAACGAACTGCGATACCGTGAACGTGATATGGGGAGTTGACGATATACAGTATGCACGTAGATATACTTCGGCGAATCCAAATAAACAGTACAGTGCACCGCGTACAAGGCTATGGCCAGCATCATATTTGTTGATATGTTTGAGATGCAAACAAACGAACTGCCATACCACGAACTAACGATATGAGGAGTGGACGATATAGTATGAACCCATAATACTGAGGCGCGATGAGATGTTTATTTCTGTTTATGTACACGGATTCAATGAGGTGAGGTATATGTATATTGTGTTGAGTGTTATTGTTTCATCGCCATCCTCTATCATCGACCCATCGCCATCCCACTGCTGGGAACGGGCCTTCTATCAGATGGGATCGGTCGACCTTTCAAAAATGTATGACGGCCGAACAACAAACAGTTGTAATAATCATAACTGTATAATATGATGAATACGAATGAGGATGTACGGATTGGTGAATGGTTCAGTTAACTAGAATGGATTGAATGTTTTTTAGTCAATCGCGCAAAAAAACTAATTAGATTTTTTTAAATTTCCTATGGCGCTAGTTTAACCTTTGGCAAAGGACATTACTACATTTGAGAACGATTTTTAAGAAGAAATTGAACTACATCTTGACTAAACTGTACGTATTTTCGAAAGACCCATCCAAATGATTTTTTTAAAATCTCTTCAGCGACAATGTTTTGGACGAAAGTTAAATGAAGTAATAACCGAAGGTGACCAAAAATTATCGAACGTGTACACATTACGTACCTATATTTAATTCGAAAATGAATATATCTACAAATGATAAAATGATGATAAACATTACAATTAAGTTACAAAAACAGATGGTATTGTAGACTAATACAATCCCAGTGATAGCATTAGTATTATTGATTTATGAAAGGTTATTTTTTTACGTACGTACGTACGCGCACACTTAAACTGATACTAAGAGTCGATTGGTGATCATGAATGACTTATTATTATCAAAGATTACTATGAGCGACTTTGAATATGTTAGTAACCGCGATACCAATCTTCGCTCACCATCCAACGTCGGATGCTGTCCGCTGAACACTTACCCTAACTACTACTTTCAGGAATATTCCCAATACGTCTATAGTAAACTTCATCCTGCTCGAATCGCCTCGACTTTTGAAATTAACACTTCAGCGTTTCACTTCACAAACTGGAAACAAACAGCCGATTAGGATTAATACACGTTCGCGGTGTACTGTTGCGCGTAGTACGATTATATTGTTATGTATTATAATTCACCTATGGCATACGGGAAACCGTTTCAAGATCACACGCGGTCTATTTCGGTCGGAATCCGAGCGCATTAGAAAAAAAAACGCAAAAAAAAACAAAAACACTTACCATTATATAAGTGCGCGTCGCGGTATCAGTTGGGACCCACTACGGGATTTCGAATTTTGAATTTCGATTTCGTTCGGAGGGAAAATGTGATGTAGGTGTGTTGTATTGCGTTTGGTTTTCATTCGGCGGGCGGTGGGTGTGAGCGCACGCATGATGCGAGGCCAACAGCAGCAAGATCTTAATATAGATGCGAACGACACTAAACTACAGAGCCGTTCTCCCCGGGGTTCAGTTTTATACCGCGCTGTACACTTGTGCGAATATAACAGGGAAAGCGGCTCGCCGCTTGTGGTCACCACATGTTACTGTTGTATGTAATTGTCGTAGAAAAAAGAACGATAGACATGTACCTATTTTAGTAATTTCGCGTGCATATGCGTGCAATATGAACGGGCATAGATTAGTTAAACCGCCAGATATGGCTGATATGAATATGTATCTAATGAGATAAAAGCTACAATTTTCTTGTTGGTGGTAGACATAATCAAAGTAAACATATTACATTTGACATTCTTGAAAGCAGGGGAAGCGTTTACGCCAGGTGACAGGTGAAATAATTATAATTGCACATTTGTTTTTTTGATAAAACTGAAACACCATAGCCCTACATTAAAATTCTCTACTGGACGCTGCAGATACAGAAACAAGAACAAGACAACTAGACCACGAACAGAAATATAAATCCATTATTTAAAATTCGGCTCCGCTGGAAATCGAATCCAGGAACCCGCAAAGTTCACGTACATAATTATATATATTCATGTAAATTTAGCAAAATGTAAGATCAGTTCATAACGTCAAGTCTGTTCCTCGACTTGATCTTTGAACCTCTCCGTTGGTTATTGAAACAAATTGGACGTCATTATAGTCATCGGTCACGTCTCTAGGTTACTCCTGCCCGCTGCATGCGTATCGCACAGGCATCAAGCGACTAGCAACACTAACTTCGTATATTTACATGAATTTTAAATTTAGAATTTA
The DNA here is from genome assembly GCA_018251615.1 of Spioniades abbreviata. Classification (NCBI taxonomy): domain Eukaryota; kingdom Metazoa; phylum Arthropoda; class Insecta; order Lepidoptera; family Hesperiidae; genus Spioniades; species Spioniades abbreviata. Next base: position 7,611 of record DWPM01000117.1, read on the forward strand.
GTTAATGTAAATTAAATTTGGAAATTTTAAATTGTTTTTTTTTTACTATCCCCAAACGAGTGATTTTAATTCTTATTTACATAAGTTATTGATTGCCATATGATTTAATAACATCAGCCATTGCCATATTAAATGTATGACGAATTTTTTGTCTATGAATGATCTTCGTCTATAATCGGACATCATGTAGGTACTGTAGGTGTAAATTTGATAGTTTGTGTAATTATAATTACTCCATCACTCATCACATATAATAATCAAGACTATCATAGTCTTTTAAAAAATTTTTCACATTTAGCAGTAGTGTTTTTAATCCTGTGTTCTGGTTTGAAAAGTGTGGTAAGTGTGTAAGGTCATTATTTTTCAAACGTTCCATCTTAGTCGTCAGAAGTAGCGACGCATCTGTGATCGCCCATACTCACATAGGAAACCACACTTTTTATAGGCGGCAGTGGCCATTTGACTATAAATGTATATAAAACCATATGTATATAAAACCAGATGTAAACAGTCGACTGTTTGTTTTTCATTGCACGTACGTTATTGCCGCCAATTGCTATCTGCAGTAAAAAAGCTTTGAATATACGTGACATCAGTCCCCAGTGACTAACGCTTCCTAGCGCCTACATTTTCACAATAACTAACTTTAACGTCGCGGCCTCCTATTGGTAGATATAGCAGATACCGTGCGGTTATTGGTTAAAAATTTGAATTCCGTGACGACAGATCACATGAAATTCAGCCAATCAAATTTAGCCAAAAAAATCAAAGGAAAGTCTCTTGCCTGGGAAAGCAGATCAATGAAGTATCCAACCAAATAAACCTTCAAAATTCCGGCGAGTTGATTCTCCTACAATCGTATATTTCGTAGTAAATTTTAATATAAACAGGAACTGTGTTATAACTTTAAAAGACTTTTGTTGGAATATCTTGGAATATAACGTTCATTTTGAAAGGAGTTCTTCGTTTCAACGAATGTGTATACTCATAAGAATGTAAAGAAAATTCCTTATAAAGATCAAAGAAGACAGTATAATGAATAAATGAAAAATGGACATAAAATACATAATTGTGTTGTGAGCTTTTTCTGTCAACTTTATGTACTACTTGTCATACATTTAACCATATCCGATTCTTATCATTGTAATACCTTGATTAAAATCCAATAAGTACCTTTTCTAATTTCCGATGTAACAATAAATAGTATTATTTGACGTACACGTAGAATTACTTATAAAACTGAACAACTATGAAACGCTTGTTTAAAAATTTGAAATTTAATATATCTAATGTTTAATTAATATTCATCCCAACAATAAAATATTTCCGAAAATTTATTCATTCTATTTTTACTTGGTTATACTAAAAACATAAATAACAAAAAAAAATAATATCCCAGCGTTATTAAAATTTATAGAATTCTTAATATTATTATTCCTCCAACTTAGATATTTCGAGAGTTCAGAGTAAAAATTGTATTAAACAGAAAACAAAATGAGAATTTTCATTGTCAACTGCTCAGAGAAGCAAATAATATAAATAAGAAATACCAGCTCCGTCGGACGCAGAGTATCTATTATTCGAAATTGGTTCTATATCTAGGACCCCAATTTACTCATAACCCAAATCCTTTTATTTCTGTATTCCAAAAGAATACTATTTAAAAAGAAAGAAACAAAGAAAACCTTTATTCATAATGTGTGTCTACATAGGTACTTTACATGTAAAGTATAGAGACATTTTATGTTCTGATGGTAAGTGATCACCGTCGCCTATGGACATGGGTGGTGAAGTGCGGAGACAAACAGCGCTGGTCTTCCGCACTCACTTGATGACGTCACGGAACGTCAGTAAAACTATAGGGTTTTTATATTAATTAATATGTCATTCCTATTGTGCTTGTGTGTATACGTAAATCATATACACACATATGTAAATCAAAAGCTCAAAATTATGCTTAATATTGTATATAGAAATTATAGATTATATAAACGTTTTACAAGAAATCTTATGGTAATTAAAGAGAACTGATTTATTTGAAAATGCCACACAACAGTTCGTTTAGTATTTTATTTTTTTATGTTAAATTTTAGAAGTAGAAAAAGTAGGAAGTTCAATGCATTCCATAAACAATTGCACACAACACAACCCAAATAGTACTTAAACCCTATCCAAAGTTAACTGCATTGCTACTCCTAAGGACTAAGATGGTCTCGCTTGTGTGAGTCATCTGTGTCAACCGAAACACAGAACTGCTTCACAGTGGATTTTGAGGGCGGCGGTGGTGGTACTTTTCCGGGTAAATTAACGTATTATCATCGTCATCATCGTTAATCCATTACTGTCCCACTGCAGGGCACGGCTCTCCTCTCATAGACAAGAAGGATTTTAGGCCATACTCCATCACGTTGACCAAGTGTGGCTTGGACTTCACATGCCCCCAAAAAAATTTCATATAGATTTCCTCACGATGTTTTCCTTCCCCGCAAAGCACGTGATAATTAGTATTGTACGTAAGGTCGAAAAATTAGAGGTGCGTGCTG
>DWPM01000118.1:0-10120 GCA_018251615.1 Spioniades abbreviata
ATTGGTTGAAATTAAATGTAGAGTTTCGCTTATTTATACCCTAAAAGGCTACTGTTTATGTTAATTAGTCTAAGAAGCGTCCAAATGTATCGTTATTTCATAGTATTTATATGGAATTTAATAGGTCTCACTTCGGAATAGTTGGTTCTTATTAGCTAGAAATAAATGATATTAATTTGTTTATTGTTTAAATGAATTTAAATTATTCTAAGATGTATATCAAAATACTCAATTTACTTATTCATATACATTTAATTTTTTCGGCACTCGAACAAAATATACATATTCTATAATTTTTAAGAAGCATTCTTGAGATGTATGACCAATTATTTGATGTAACAAAATTATGATTTTCACCCAAAAAAAAAATTAGCTAATGATTTCCCACACAAACAATGAAACAACGTGACAAATATACATAATAAATAAATCCCATATCAAGAGAATTCCTCCTTTAAACTAAGCACCTACGTTCGACGTCATAAGTACATCCTTAAACATTTGACTATTAGGTTCGTATTTATTCGGGGCAAACGCTAGGATGTAATTCAAGCTCTCATATTTCAAATATTCAAGCTCTCATATTTCATTTGCACGATTTTCATTTAAAATTAGTATCTCTGCTTTGAAATAATACATACAATGCACCGTAACTCCGTATTCATTTGAAACTCGTGCACAATGTAAAAACGGGACGGCTGAGTCTCTGTAGCCTTAATATCCGCTGTTTCAGACTCGTAACCGGCTAACAATATTGCATTGCGTACGCCACGCGCTAGTTCCGTACTTATCGCGAAAGTTTCAGCCGCCGGCTTTGGGGGTGCAGAGGGAAGGCAGGGGGAGGCGGCGCGGTCCCCGTTGCAGTATCGATCGCGTCTGCTGCTCGCTGCAACGCTGTCTTCCGCAGATCAGGCCTTATCGTCTGCCGGAACACCCAGAGCCGACTAAAAGGCTTTGGGAGACATTCCACACGGCACACGCACGCCCAAGTATCGAGCCGTGCGCTCACGCGGACCGCTAAGCCCGTATATTGAAAACCGTTCGCTTATCTCGACTTTCCGCTCGAAATAAACGATTTATTTAAACACAACAGCATTTTCCATTTATTTCCCTGTCTTCTCCTTGCCTCACAGCTTAAGAAAAACAAAATCAACTGCTAAATAAACTACAAACGGCGCTGAAGGCGGTCGAACCAGGCGAGATCACAACTTACCGTACCGGTACTAACTTCGAAATTTATAACGAAAACGTAGTCGAAAGTTGCAAGCGTTGAAAATATTGTAAGCTGCACTCGTTTCGGGCAAATTAAATGAAAAACGAAGTTTCACCGCTGGCCGACAAAGTTGGCCACTCAAGTTTGAGCGCGGTGGAGAGCCGCGCATACAGAGAGCGGGCGTCCCCTGTGTACTCAGTACCTACAACGCATTGTTGCCCAGCCCTAGTTCATCTTTAATATCTATCGAAGCCATTTAATTTAATATATATTATTATGAACATAACATTCAAATTAATTTATATTCAAAACGCACACATACGTTTCTTATCCAATTTACCGTCTACCTATATAAACTTAATGTAGTTGCACAAAGTAGTATGAAATAACTTAGATATAATAATAAAATATCTATGCTTCCGTAAAAAAATATTGACTTTAATTATATACAACACAAGACACTAACCTAAGTTCATCATAAATCTAAGTTTATTCTAACTCGTTTTCATCAAACGATCTTACAAAAATCTTATTTTTTAAATTAATTTTTTAAAGGCAAGGCTATTTTTAGCAACAAAAAAACTTATTGTAGGTTTAATTCAGTTGTTTATCACTATCTACTTCTTGTTTGTAAAGTTAGTTCTTAGAATTATTATGAGAGAATAGATGGTGCTCACTTTATTGTGAAAGAGGAAATCTCTGAGTATTTACGAATTCTGTGTGGGAGTTTCAAATTAATATTAAGTTGTTAGTAAAAAGTATTGAATGGCTAAATAGAAAGTTTTACACTTAGGTTCTTGTTTTAACTTAATCTATAAGTTAAAACAAGTTTATGTAATTTAAAGGCTCCAAGGATTGTTCTAAGGTTTTAGTAATATTTTTATAAAGAATAATAAAAGGACATTTTGAAAAACATTATGTCTGGACTGCGAGGGCCCCGCTGCATTTCTTTCTACCGCAAAACAGCGATGCAGTTTAAGACAAAAAGTCCACTTGATATACTGCGCAGTAGACCAATTTTAGTAGCGCGGGAAACTTTGGCGAAGAAGAATAATTCGCGCGTTATAATCTTGTGCTGTTATTTGTCGAATTCTCGAATAACAATTGCAATCAAGCAATAAACTTGCATCCATACTTAGGCTTTTCAAAGTTTACCAATGAATTTATGAATGCAGGTATTCATGTAAACAATACCTACATTTTTTAAATACTTTCTTGAATGATCTTGAATCATTAACAATAAATTCAATACTCTCTCAAACTTTCACGATTCTACTTTTAATGGTTTTTATTACATTACTATGAGATGAAATGACTACATATCGACCCATACCTATAATAAAAAAGACCGTAGGGTCTTTTAGACCATTTTGAGAATTTTTATCTGTCTTTATGTTTATGCCGACAGTACGTAAAAATTACTTGTGGATTTAATAGTTATATTGCTAACTTATTTCAATGTTTGTTTACGAAAACTTACAGTTCCAGTGGGTGAATCGATAGTCCTCACATGTATACAGTAAACATTTTGGACGCACGCCAGGTTTGCGCGCACTGTTCACCCTCTTCTCTGTCCACTGGCGAATAACTACTCCATGGATGACGTTTTACCAACTTGGTACAAGTCTGTTAAAAAAAACTTGCTAGCTAAGGTATGGGCCTATAAATACTTACATAAGTGCTTATATAGTCCCTAAAGTTTTTTAGTTCAGACCATTTCAACAAAATATTTTATCACATTGTAATGAGATAACTGTTCATGCAAATGAAATGAATTTGAAGGCAATTGGCTTTCAAGAAGAGTATCAACGTACTTGCATATGAATGGTTAAAAAAGAAATTCAAGTTTATACCACATAATCACCATAGCTTTTCAAGAGACCTAAACTGCAATAAAAGATTGTTCTTTGCGGGAAACCAATTAGAAAGACGGGTGTCATTCAAATATTATCCAAAAACGGTTTTAATTAACCAATACATCAATGGTTAAATGTAGAAAAAGTAAGTGATGCGGACACAATTCAAGCGTAGGCAATATTCGCTACGTAGCGATACTGGAGCTACGCCAAACTCGATGCCATGATTAGACACACAAATATGGATATCAGCAGCTCAAAATGTTTGCCGTTTTATTAAGTTCAACAATATGTGCCAGAATTTTATTTGTTTAAGCTTTTTCTAGGCAAGTGGTCCATCTTAGGTCGTATGTTTGCCTTCAATCAGGCGGGATCGTGGCCAAATAATTGTACAATGTATGAAAATGTTATAATGTTACTGCTCCATAAACTCATGCGTTGTCCTGACGGATTTTCAAGTATTTGCGGAAAGTTGAGACTCGGCGGATAGAGCGACTTCTTATGAACCTGTCCGGTGTACAGTCCAGGTCAAGGTGTCGAAGCCGTGGTCACCGTCTCAACCAGTATTTTTCTGTAGGTGTCTTTAGATCGTTTAAAGTTTAAGAAGCAGCAAAGTAGCATACAATTAACTCTTCTAAATTAATCAAGTTTCGGGACAGGAGAGTTGTTTTAATATTTAATTATCACATAACTTTTTATGACGAAATCTACAAACTTTAAAATGACTTCTGCCCAGCAGTGTACAGTTAACAGGCCAATATCCCACTGCTGACGAATTATTGTGGAGGATTTTTTAGGCACTAGATCGTAGTCTTCAGAAGTAGCAAAACGTTTGCGATCAACTTGAGAATGGTCTATGGGTGGCATTGATCCCTCAAGATCAGGAAGGCTGCATAGGCGTTTGTTACTTCAAATAATATAAAAAAGAATTACTATGGACACTTAACTTCATAATGCACACAAACATTATACAACAAAATTCTGTCCAATTCAAAAGAAAATCCACTGATTTTACAAATGTGAAGTTAAACTGTGAGAATTACCCAGCAGTATACAGTCTCGGCGAAGTTACGGCAGACCTAAGATAATACATGTCAGGCACAGCCGGTGCATTACTGTGAGTCTTGCGGTTCGGTTAAATAACATTTTTGCTGAAAACACATACACCGATACTTAGTATATTATTAGAAGCAAGAATGCATTTACCGTAGAACAGAATTCTGGTAATAACTTTTATTGTTGTTTGCTTTTTATTTAAAAAATCAACTAGTATCTATCTATTATTGCGTGCCTCATGCGTATCAGTCCATAAAAATCCAGTTCGAATCATTAGGCGTAGTGACAAACGCGAATATTTCTAAAATAATAAATAATAAAATCAAAATTTAAAGGTAAGTAGTAAATCTTGTTGTAAAACTTGCTTGACCGTAAATTGGCAGAAAATCGTAAGTTGGACTGTATAATAATCCGATTAGTATTTTTGTTAACAAAATTATCTATTCATAATATTCGTAGGAAAGATATATTTAATTGACCTTTTTTTCAAAGAACTATAGTTCCAGTACTTATAATGAGCAAAAGTGAATAAATCAAATGAATATTTGTATTAACATTTAAGATTGGGTCCCATAACAATCTAAGATTTTATTTTATTAGATTTTCATTTTTACTACATTATTTTATTTCTAACGTCATTAGTATTCAAGCATGACTTGGGTAATATCTCAGCTTAAACACAAAATCTTCACTAAATGTTGGAGACTGGCTATATTTTCCAAACTTGTAGGGCTATCTGCTTGTAAAAAATATTATTTTATAGCTTTACATTTACAGGAAGGTGTTATAACATTTTAATATTTAATCATAAATACGTTTATAAATATATTTTCGTTTGATACAACTCAGTGAAGTTGAACAAAAAACTCATTTCGTTTTGCAATATTCGCATACACTTGCAAATTATATTGAAACTAATGCTTCATAAATACTCAACTTAAGAAATATACCAATTATAAAAATATAGTTATTTGCTATTTACGTCATTTGACAACAAATTATGCAGAATTAATGAATAGACAAAAAAAACGCCACAGCCCAAGTTACCTATAAAAAAAGGTTTGTCATAAAAACGTTACCTCATACTCTAGAGTTCACGGTTACTCGTGATTGTAGAGTCGAGTGGGGCGCACTGGAGCCCCGCCAGGGAACTCTCACGGACCACTCTTCGACGCCTCTCCGTGATTATGAAAATTACAAATCACTCTTAATGATACAATTACTTCAATTTTGTTTTTAAGTTACTGAGTGAGTGCCTTATTATAAAATTATACGCATATTTTGATACAAGAAAGTCCAATGGTTTACTTAAAAGGCTTAAACCAACAGCAAAGTATTAATTACATTAACTAAATAAAATAAAACCGTTTTTCACTTACATTCTGTTAACTTAACAGAATTAAAAGGAAAAAAGTACTAATACTAATGAGGAACTCATAATAAAGGACGAAACTACGAAAGTCCACTAACATTTATTAATTAAAAAACCATAATACATTTTATGTTTCCTACGTACGACATCTATAAAAATACTTATAATTCATAAATATCCTTACACTCTATAAAAGCTTTCATGTAGTAATTCACAATTACCCCGTTTTCACACATCATACTGTCGTGAAAACGTGCGAGTGCTAAACCACAATTCCCTATAAATAATATATTTCAAATAACATCGGCAGAATTGCCTCTACTTCTGTCGTGCAGAATGATTCGTGAATGTAGAGTCGAGTGGTGCGCCCTGGAGCGCCGCCAGGGGGCTCTCGTAGAGCGCCACCCGACGCCTCTCAGTAATTATGGCAATTATATGTTATTCTCTATAGGTCAAGTTCTATTATATTTAACACTAATCACTTCTTTATCAAACTTTTGAGGAAATACACGGGAAGCGTGCTTTGGATTGCTTAGCCAGATGCACTGAATTGTTTTAATGATAAAAGCTTTATAATCAGCAGATTTTTTCTAATAAATTATCTATACACTTTATATTATAAATTTGAAAGTTTGTCACGCTTATGGTTAAACCACAGAAGCTATTATGATGAAATTTGAAATAAAAATAACTATTTTCATACTTCAACTGAAGGCCCGTGATAAACATAAACAAAAATCAACCTCTAAGAGGCTAAAATAGGGGATTAAAGTTTATATGACAAATCTAAAGCATGGTTTCTTTTAAACTATACGCGCATGAAACCGGGGGGTACGGCTAGTTAATTTATAGCATAAAGTCTTTCTTAGTCTTTTTTATTATCCACTGCACGTCAGAAAATCTGAATATAATACGCAATCCTGAAAATCAGTTTAAAACAGGCTACCTAGGAATGGGCACCCTTAAAACAACAGGGTAACCTTATACTCCAGTTTTCTTCGTGCAGAACAATCCGTGATTAAAGAGACTAGTAGTACGCGCTGGAGCGACGCCAGGGGGCTCTTATAGAGCGTCCTTGGACGCCTGTCCATAATTACGTCAATTATAAGTTATTCTCAATGGGTCACTTTGCTCTTCTTTCATTTAATGTAACAAAATAACGTGTCATCTGGTATGTCATTACGGTCCTACACAAAATTAATTTTTACTACGATTCTTTTCATGCGCAGAAAAACATACGGAATATTAAAAAAATTAATACGCTTAAAAAAGTATTCTAACAGTATATTAAATAAAAGTTGATTTTCGTACGCTGATTTCTGTATAAATAATTTAGAAGTTAAATTTTGTTTCCGTCCTTGGAACAGTCTACAGTGCGTAATTATTACAAACTCGGTGACAAGTCACCAATTTCAAACAGGATTTTTTTATCTATGCTTTGTATTGGAGATCGCTACTTAATTGCATGCCTACCGAAAATTACTTATTCGGAATCCCACACGTCCGAACTCCCCTTTAAGAGTTTCGTCGATATTATTGGGTAATTTTTTGCGCCAAAAGCTAAATATGCAGCGTAAAAAATATTAAAAACATGACGATAAAAATATGAAAACCTCGATATATTAAAAGCTTGGTATCTGAAAGAGTTGTAATGAACTATATATATTTTTTATGTATCTAACTTAGCAAAAAGGCAGACGGGCTGCCTGATTGTAAACGGTCATCAGCTTTGCCAGTCTGTAAAAGGAGAGCTCTTTTAGAACCTTTCTTGAAAAACCCCATAGCCATAGCACTCCGGGAATGCTTCAGGAGGAAGATCGTTCCATAATTTACACGTTCGTATTTAATACTATCTATAAGATAAAATACAAAAGCTTTATTTGGGATACCTATTTGTCTGAATTTCAAACGGCCTTGCTCGATACAACATGGCATATCGAAGTACATCCCAGAACAGTTACCCGCCACATTGGACAGCCGCCAACACGCCGTGTCTGAACGCGGCCGCATTTGAACAAGGGACACACGAATGTGCGGATATCACACTATCACTGTTATCTTGTCATCTGGGTTTGTTAAAAAGAATTTGATAAATTAATGCACGCCCTCTTCTTTCTTTTTTTAACTCGCATTACTGAGTCAGTTTTACTTTACATTTTAAAATCCACACATGCATTCAAACACATTTATTGAAGAACCTCATGCAAAAGCCCAATATCAATAAAAAGAATAAATCAATCGATAAAATGTATCATACATACACATATAAAGCCAAACAAAAACGTAAACACCAAAAATCATTTAGATGTTGGCCAAACTGAGACTGTTACTTTCTGAATGGGAGGCTAAATGTCACTAGACATTAGTGGCCATCTTACATCATTTCACCTTAAGCAACAAGACTTATGACTTGGCCTTTACTGTTTAAACAGGACCCTGTGTTTGAACGCAGCTGTAGTTGCAGGAGCACTTCTTCTGGAACCACGCAAGTACATAGACTAGCTTACAATACCACATTAATTTAGTTATAAATCTTAACTATAAAAGTTTTCTCTTCGCTTATGTGTATAATAAACCTATTTCTTAAATTATTTGGTGACTTAAACGTGGCATATTAAACTACATCTCAGATGCTTTAGCTCTTACATTGGACTGACGCCAAAGCGGCATGTCAGGACGCTACCACATTAGCACAAGGCAGTGACTTATCTATGGGATCAAGCTAACACTATGCCCTGATTCCAGAAGAAACCCATGCTAATTGCCATCCTTATTTGGTTTAAAAACCCTTTCTGACCCACTGCTATGGTATAAGTTCTTCATAGCTATATCGGTGTAGTTTTCAGTTTTCAGATGACTGGGATTTTTATATATTGTCTCTACGGTAATTAAGCTTGACTCCTCCTGTCCAACTTCACATCTGCGACTGCGTGTAAAGAAGATGGTCACGGTGTTTTCGTTTCTAACAATATTTTCACTTTTCCTATTAATCATGGAACGTTTTCCGTCGTATTTAATTACGTTCGCTGTTTAATTGGTAGTTTAACTATTGTTGTCTTACGATGAGAACTCGGGGTGATGGGCTCACTTACTTTCCGTGTCGTGAAAATATTCAGGCAAATTTACAGATACAGATTTTGGAATCTGGATTAAAGCTTGTTCATTGCTTAACTTGGCGGCCCCTTGACAATTCAACAGTGATTTGGGGCAGTGCATGAATTCTTATTTTAATTTATAAAATTGAATAACAGCCATATACTGCTTCATCGATAATCATCAGCAACAATTCATTATGATCCCAATTTTGGACGAATTTCACCGCTTAGAAACGAGAATGGTTACAGGCCATAGTCCACCCCGCCCGCAGTGCAGATTTGCTGACTCCACATGACTCTCAAGAACTTCATGGAGAACTTTTCAGGCCTGCAAGCTTCCTCACAATGTTTTCCTTCACTATAAATACATGTGGCAATTAGTTTGTAACATATAGTTACACATAAGTTCGAAGAAAAACAGTGGTGCATACGGGGTTTTGTACTTGGACCCACCGGAGAACAAAATCAAACCAATAGTCTATCGATATAAGCTACCGTTGCTATCTCACAGTGTATTTACCGCTAATTTAGGTCCCTACTGGTGTATTGAACAACGCCACCCAACCAGTAGGTACCTATTACATTGGGCGGGCGCCAACACGCCGTGTCTGAACGTGGCCACGTTTGCTCCTGGGACACACTCGTCTGCGGGAGTCAGATATAAACTATTGACTTGTTAGTAAAGTATACATTTTATTTATTACATTTTTCGCATTTATATATCAATAAATATCCTTAATGATCTATTTCAGGATTAAAGAGCATATCACACGTATCCTGTACAGTACCACGTAGTTTAGAGCCATTATGGTCATTGTTTGTTCAGTAGGTACTTATGTGATTTTTATATATGTATATACCTATATATAGTCATATTAGGAGCCGTAAGATTTGACACTCACATCGTACGTCCTTCATTCTGCAAAGAAGCAAAGGCCAGGAGTCTGTTCGCTTGATTTAATTTATGACAAAATAATATTGGCTTAAGAACCGAATGAAAGTCATTCGTTGTGAATACAAAACGAGAATAGTAGTGTTTAATATTTATTTCAAAGAAAATTTCTAAAGGTTCATATGAATAAACTTTTATCATCTCATTATTTCAAAATAATTTTGAAGAATATCAGTATTAGTATTACATGCTAAAGTTAAATAAATTGTAAGTTAGTAGGTTCCTATGGTCTTAAAAAAATATACATAAATAAAAAATATAAATATACTCCTATTGCATTGCGGACAAATGCGGAAAAAGTTTATTAGAACTTTTAACCCTTACCTAATTAATATTGTCTATTATATGTATATAATAATATCTCAGGCATTATATTTAAATAAAATATACAATAATTTTTAACTTAGAACCCCAGCAAGTACATACGTAAAACCCCTTAAAATTTTATTCAGTACTTTTGTGTATTGTACGCACAAATAAATGATTCACAAAAATTCAGTCAGACATTCTAATAATAAATAGTTTCGCAACAGTTGTCCATATAACAACCATTTAAGATATCTTTTCCAAAACAAC
>DWPM01000119.1:0-10114 GCA_018251615.1 Spioniades abbreviata
GCACATATTATAAAGATTAAAATTGTTTTTAATATCGACGGTAAATGAACCCATTACACTCCAGAAAGACCGGGTGGTAATCTTGTTTATCAAACTTTTTATATTTAAAGTCGATTCAACTGGAATTCTATACCGCACATTTTCTGAACCGTACACGGCAAGAAAAATACCTCGGCGTGATAGAAACACAATACGTTCATTCATCAAACAAGGCTTTCATAAAGAACAATTAAACCCCGCAAGATCCAATTTAGTTTTAATTTAACTCCTTTTGTTACGCGGTCGAGTCTCAAGCTTCACTCTTAGAATTCAGATCAGCAAGATTATTTTATTCCATGCGAAATAACATTCAGGATCCTTGTGAGAGTGAAATAAAATAAAGAAATTCGATTGTTTTTTCTTTCTTTAAAATAAATCGCACGAAATCTTTTTTATTACAAGACAAACTTCCAGAGAATGGTAAAATAAATATAAGATACTGAGCAACGTAAAAGTTTCTAACGAAATTTGGAAATAATAAAAGGGTTTGTTGGATTTTACACCTGTTTCCGCCGCAGACCACATGTCTGCTTTGCGGTTCGTATGAGAATTAAAATGTAGATGAATCCAGGTAAGCGGACCGCAGAAGAACGACTTTCTGATGCTTGTAACATTACCTCACATATATGTCACCTATAAAATCATGTTTTTAGTAAGGAATAATAAATACTTTCAATTTTATTTGCATGTTTAAAATAAAATTGCCTAGTAATATTCACAGTTGATGTGCAATGAAAAGGCCATTTAACATAGGGCGTTTGTCTCAAATCTTTTTATTAGTTTTTGATAATATATGATAAAATATGTTTGATAAAAAAGCTAGTTAAAAGGGAGATTTTGCTAATATATTTTTTTAATTTTTTTTTGTGTTCTTTTGAGATGCTTTTTACATCATAATCTAATATTTTGGAGATTTTAACTCAAACATAATACGAGTAATATACTTGTGATGATGACTATCATGAAGATCATCATTAATCCATTACTGTCCCACTACTAGGCACGGGTCTCACCCATAGGTAATGTATAGTTATAAAAATATATAAATAAAATATATAGATGAGAAGGATTGTAGGCCATAGTCCACCACGCTGGTAAAGTACGGATTGGCAGACTTCATACGCCCTTAGAAACAGTTTTGAGGCATGCAGGTTTCGTCACGATGTTTTCTTTCACCGCAAAGCACGCGATAATTAATTATATGCTAAGGTTTCAACCCGGACAAACCTAGTGACAGGCAGGCATCAACGACCTGAGCTATCACGGTTTTCAACAAGTATATACTATATACCTTTTATTAAATAAATAAAAAAGTAATTTCTGTTTCATGCCGTGAATTATTTTTATCTCGACACTAACTTTTGGAAAGGTACTGATGCGGTCATCGTATTTTTTTAACATCGTTGCTTTCAGGGCTTGAACTTCAAAAGCAACATCAAAGTGACACTGAAAATTATAAAATAAAAGGCAGAGAACCAAGGGGAATTACAGCGCGAGATAAGCGCGGAATCTGTAATTATTATCTAAACGACAACACACGGCGTCCGGCCTCATGAATAATTTAATTGGTTCGTTGCAGTCCCCACGTAAGCTTGCAGGCTTATAGTCGTTGGACTTATAGTAAAGGAATCTAGACGTCTAGTACAGGAACAGTAGTAATACATTTTTAATTGATTACTTAGTGGCTTAGATAAATGAAGAAGACTGTAATCGCTCACCAACGATCAGAGAAAATTCTGAAAGAATTTCGTTTTATTATAAAAAAATCATTATTTGGTGTAGCCATTTTAGTATAATAAATTCCTCGAAGATGAAAATACGCCGTAAATTTAAACAAAGTATAGATAAGGGTACATTTAACTATATCATTGCAATTCAATCTGGAACGGATTAAATTTAAAAAACCGTTAATATACCAATATTTTATAGTCTACTCAAGAGTAGATCTATTTCATTGACAAGTCAATGAAATAGGCATTTTTAAACTATCATTATGGGATCAGTATGGACTCATTCTTGTTTCTGTTTTTACTAGATGCTATGGGAAAAAAATTATTAACATTGCAAGTGAAAGATAATTAAGATAATCGAAATGGTTTCTATTTCAGATCCCCAGGTCACGCTCTCCTCGTGATCACCTGCTGTCAACCACGTTGAGTGATTTAATTTATGTTAAACAGTGGCAGAATAATCAATCTCAAGTACCTCAAGGAGTAACATCTTTGATCACCATATCCAGAGCCCAGTATCATGATGTGGCCACGGAAAGGTTAATTCAGTGTCTACATAAAATAAAACATGCATTGAGCTCAACACTTTCGTAAATATCAATCTTATAATATTATTCATTAAAAAACTTGGCGCTATTTAGCATGAAACGAGAAAATGCAAAAACGGCAATAAATAATGAATGTTTTCCAGTACTTTATTGGAACGTTTGAAAAATGTCCTTCCCGTTACGCTTTTCAGACTGACGCTGAAATATTATCGTAATTGGTCTGGATGTCGAACTTTTGTTCCAAATTAACATTTATAAATTGACAATTTATTTTTTTTATAAAGCGTTATGAAAATTTTGTGAAGAACCGAATTCGTTTCCTCGATATATTAATGAACTTTTACATTTCCACACAAGTGTTTCCTGTGTAGTGGATGCCTATAAAGTGATAAGGATATACACTTAGATGAGAAAATTTAAATATCTGTCTCGCAAGAAATTAAACCCAGGAATTTTTGAATGAGATACTGGAGTAGTCCTTTCTGTGAAACGCGGATCTTTAAGTCATCATCAACGCTAACTCATCGATGTCTCGCTGCTGGGTCGTCGAGGTCGTCGAGGGATGGAAGGATTTTAAGGCCACAGTCTACTATGGTGGCCAAGTTTAATTAATGGACTTCACATGCCCTTTAGATTCATCATCATCAACCTATTACTGTACCACTGCTGGGCACTGGTCTCCTCTCATAGATGAGAAGGGTTGTAGGCCTTAGTCCACCACGCTGGCCAAGTGCGGATAGGCGGACTTCACATGCCCTCAAAAAATTTTTCGGGCATGCAGGTTTCCTCACGATGTTTTCCTTCACCGCAAAGCACGTGATAATTAATTTAATATACACATAACTTCGAAAATTAGAGGTGCATGCTGAGGTTTGAACCCAGACCCTCACGTGCGGGAGGCGGGTATCAACCAACTAATCTATCACGGCTTATTAGGATAGGCCAATGTATATATGTACATATCGGAAAATCAATATTTTTTGCACTTTTCTATTACATTCAAGTTACACTGGTTACTTTTTTGTCATTCAATACTGTACACGAAGCTCATTGCTCCAACTAACACTTGAGTCTGTTGTCGTAAATTTGACGTTATCTTCATCCCATCGTGTAAGCCGGCACTTCTCTAACTTACTTACTCTTCGGGACAGTGCGGCTTGCGTCGTGCGTCGTGCGTCGTGCGTCGTGCGATAAAAACTTTGCAATTTACACTATTAAAAGGTCCTCTGTTTACCTGATGTTTGGAGATGTGATATCATCGTCTTAATGTGCAGATTTCAGGTACACGTACAGGTTATAAGTGCATATGATAAAAAAAATGCAACTGAGCTGTTATGTAGGTACTAGGCAAGGTATAGCACGCAGTAATTCTATACTCATATATGTATGAACATATTGGTTCTCTTCACATTTGATTAATTTACACAGTTTTGAACGAAATAGTGATCTTGTGACTCGCTGTTCCCAAATCTCCTATTTATAATTTCTGTCTGTCCGCTTTGAATTAAAAACTGCGTCGCCAATTATCTTGAAATTTTAAAATGTTGCACAAATGTTTCTTATCCATACTCACATTTAAACTCACAGTAACTTTGTCTGCTGTTATATTTTCACGGCCAAACCGAACGACCGGTCGTTAAGAAATTTGCGAATAACAATAATAATATCAATCTTAATTCAAACGGACCAGTTCGAAGGTACCTTATTCATTCCTTTTTATTACTAAGAAGTAGTAATCGACCATGTAGTCCATCTGGCGTTAAGTGTTCATAGTCACTGTGGACTTTTGTAGACGACTTCATGTAAAGTGAGTGTCATATCTGAGGACTAACTAGATCGCATCGACAAAGTTCCGCCTTCCGCTTAGACATTCTTTAAACGGAAATATCTGTAACTGTTGTGCCACCACGGACGAACTACAAAGATTTCTATACCACGCTCAGAAACCAAATCAAAAATGAAATCATATCTAAGAAACATACATTTAAATAACATAAAATCGTTTTGTTTTGAGCCAGATTATTATAACAAAATACATTTGAATATACTTAAGAAATTTAACTAACTAAGCCGCTACCATAAGATGGAATCGCATTGCTGGGCCTCCAGGACACGTCCTGAGTCGAATAAGATCAGACACCACCTATCCTGATATGACCCGCCCCATCTTCATCCAATGCTATCATTGTGTCCTCTATCGCAAATTAACGATCTGCGTGAGAGACCGTCATTCCACCGGATGAGTTTTAGAGAATACCAAGCAAACTCATATTTCGGTGAGGATTATGACTGCCTCGTGCATAACCTCAGAATTTATAAATAATGTAATCAACGAATTAGACCTGTGACTACGATGAATTTTAGTTTGAGTGAATATATATATAACTACTAATTGGAAATATTTCAGAAACGCTAATCTAATTTCCTGTATTATATAATGTTTTATTTTTTTTTAATTTTACTAGGAATATAGGTATTCAAAAAAATATTACGTTGGTTGCCATATGTAAATAATGGTTTGAAATTCGTTTGCGATTTCAGGAAGCCAATGTGGTTATATAATGCCGCCCGACTACCGCAAACGTCATTTATATTTTATTCATAAAATTTCATCTCGCGGGTAGCGATCTACGGGGAACTTATCGTAGGTAACAAAAATACACTCTCGGTTATTGCGACACTCTCTTAATGCTGATTTTTTCTTTTCTCCAACTCGAGCATTTTATGCTCATCCTCGAAACTTTAGCAATCCACTTATATCAACCGTGAAACGCTAAGCAAATACAAAAAGTTTTCATGTTTAATCTGCACGCTTTAAGGATTTTCATTGAAATATCGCGCCTGCGGTTACTTTAAATAATCCACGGAAGCATAATTTTTATTTATATACGATTTTAAGGGAAGACTTTGTATCCGAAAGATTTGCGGCCGAGATTCTGAATCTCTTAAGCGCCGGTTTCTTCGCACATTTCCATATGAGTTTCGGAGACAATTTACCGTTGTATATTTCGCTCCCTATACGATTCATCATATACCAAGCTCAGCTTTTCAATAAGTTTACTTTCCCGTGCGAAGGGCTTGGGAATTATGCAGATAACTTACTTTGAGTTGAAATTTGAGTGAGCAATAAATACAAAGCTTACACGGCTGAATTGTAAAATGTCTGTGGGAACCGCTCCCCTGGATTTATTTGATAAATAGATGAGTAAAATAATTTCGTTCCTCCTCCTGCGATACATACATCCGCAGTCAACATTCTGGCGCGTTGGGAATTCTTATCTTCCAAACGCAGCACTTTGATTACGAAAGAAAGGAATATTTAAAGAAGCTTTCGCGTGCTTTGTGTTGTTTTCTGACGTATGTGTTATTTATTTATGAAATATGAGCAAGTATTACAGTGCGAAGGAACCTCTGTACCTTTTACACAAGCACAAGAATGTTCTTGTTCTTGAATATTAGTACTTACATTTAATATTGTATGCTACAGCGTAGTTCGCTCTAATTTTGTGTTATTTCGTTAAAACATTATGAAATGAAAATCTCGTATAGCTTGACTTGGAATCATAAGACTAATATACCTAAAATAGTATTGAGTTGCTCGACTTATTATTTAATGCATTTTGTTTGTTACTTATTAACACGCCGCCTGACCGTCTTAAACAATTGTTTACAAAACGAGGGTAGGCAGGGTTCAATTTGACATCCTTCAAACCGCATTCATTAGCAAGATTTTCGTGATAGCTTCTGTTCTTACCTATATCAATAAACTTACCTCCAAACCGGGCAGATAACAGCCGGACCTCGTGCGATGTTTTCACTTTCCTGAGAGAAACTTATTCCGATCATTGAAATCGAGGCCTGAATCGATCGCATCCCCTCATTGCCATCATTTATTCATCAGCCCATGAATACTTAAATTCAATCGTGAGCTAAGCAACAACCTCGTTGCCTAATGATATTGTAGTTATTTTGTCTTCTAGTTAATAGATCAGGGTTGGAGGGAGTTGGGATCCAACTTTTTGTTCGCATCTCCGTGTGATACAGTAATGGATACAAGTTTGTAATGGAGAAACACGGTCGACTCGGAGCACCTACAACTAATGTTTGTGATTAGGTTGCGATTTTTGTACGAGTAATTTTACTAATTTTGTGTAATTAAAAAGTGATGTATGCTTTTTTAAGAAATAATAAAGCATAATAGACTATATTAAGCTTTATTACGTTTCGCTCAACCTCTTATTTTAATTTTGTTTTCACAATGTTATTTTTTAACAAAGAATTAAATGTAAAATTTTACTAATTCGGACACTGTTTTATTCAGACTCATATAACAAGGACTAGTAATATTTATAACTAACTTAGTAATATTTTTAAACTATACATATTTTGATAAGTTGAAACAGACCCAGTTGACTTGTTACGCGGTCAAAAATCATTGTCATATAACAGGAGACCGCGCCCAGAACTAGCACAGAATGCGTTAGTGATGACAAAAAACATTTACCCAATACATTAATCACTGAATAGCTGGCTGATGGATGGCGGCTTTCAGCGGTCAAGTATTTGTGTGTGGAGCAAACACTCGTGTTGTGTGCTGATGCTCGTAGTGCCCCCCTAACGTTACTGCCTCATTCAAATAACTGTTAATATACCGTAGATTAATTTGTCAACAAGATCGTTTTATATGTACGTATAATACTTGGTTATATAAAAATTATGATTATTTTCGAGAATGCACGATTGAATCAAACGCACAAATTCCAATTGATTGGTGGAGCTTCTGGAATAAATCTAGATGTCTTTCAGCGTATTTTCTCTATAATTAAATGCAAGTTTTTGTTTGACGAATACAATTAAATATTTTGTCATATTATCCTACCTTGGTTGTTTTATTTTTGATATAGTACTACCATTTTTACCTGGCCTCTTGGTGTTGTGGTTAGCGAACCTGACTGCTAAGCTGGAGGTTGTGGGTTCGATTCTCCCCCAGAACAAATATTTGTGTTATGAGCATAAGTATTTGTTCTGTGCCTGGGTGTAAAAATAATCTATATATGTATATATTTAAAAATATTTACGTATGTTTATCTGTTGCCCGGTCACCATAACACAGGCTGTGCAAGGGCTTATATTGGGACCAGATGTGTGTGAAAGATATTTATATTTATATTATTTATTGTAACATAGTCTATCGCATATGTATAATACAAGATAAAATATGTTAAATGCATAAATAAGAAGTGAGCGTATTCCACTTCAATTTTTAAATATCTATATGTACCTTTTATAATTTAATTATTTTTCGGAATGTATATCTTTACTAGCAACAGGAAACGAAACAAGTGTTAATACTGAAGTCTATAGTAAATAGATCTGCCAATATCCCTGTGTACAGTTGAAACAACACATTTTTATTGAATACTAGTATAAGGTATAACACGAAACGATTCAAAGTAAAGTGTTCTAACTGTGAAAAATATTTAATTGTTGTTTTTTATTTATATTTATGCCCAGTTCTGGAGAGAGCAGATGTGGGATGGAGAAGATGTATGTAGTAAGATATTTTTTATAGCGCTCAAAATTTTTTAGTGAAATAACCTAAAAAGAGATAAGTAGACTGTTCTTAACGATACCTTTTGGATAACAAGATGCAAGATTTCGGATGTACTTAAAATTGTACAATATTCGCGATTATCGGGCATTAGACTCGCGCCAGATATCAATACCATTATTTAACCGAGCTTAGTTACATCTAAACCTCTCAATAGAAATCTCAATTTGTGGACAGCAATTAAAACGGTTGTTTTGGAAGATTTTTTTTATTTAGTATTAGTTAGTGCTTGAGCACAATCCCACATGATGGTAAGCGGTGACTTGGTCGGGGATACTAACTAGATAAAAGCCTATTCATTCTTCTCTTGAAGACCTCCACATTGTCTGGTGCATATTGCGCCACTCCACCCAGCTCTTTTTTAAACTAGCGGTTTTGCTTTGCTTTTTTGAACTGTCTCTAGTGCCGTCCCATAACTATCAAACCTTACATAATTACGTAAAAAACATACTGTCCTTAACGATGTTGTTGCATGAACAAAAAAATTGTATCTATGAAAAAAAAGAAAACATAAACAACTAGCGTACCCAGTAGAGATACGCAAAAAGTTTTTCACGACCGCCGTAAGTTCGTGTACGTAATACGTGCTTGGCTAAACGACAAGCACTTAAGAAAATACCAAAAATACTATAAGACTATGTATCCGGGATGCTCATTCCATTCCCCAAATGCTGGAAGTGCGATAAAGTTTACGATTACAGCTTTTATGTAGTTCGCAGGAGGTATTAGTGAGGGAGCACACTATAAAATCGAAGGCACTAACCGTAAATTTCACACAAGTTCTTCCTGGGCCGGTGTGTCTACTTTAATCACACTTCTGTGGCATTTGGACATCTCGAACTCTCTGCTCTATTATCTTTGACTCATTAAGAACCCGTAGGTAACAGAAAACAATAAAAAATGCGATTATTTAAATTGAAGGCACGCATTCATAAACAGTTAAACAATACTAAGGCAAGTTAAAAGTCACGAACTGCTACGGATTACTGTCAATGAACTGAAGAGTATTTAACTTTGCCGATTTTATGTAGTTTTTTTAGTTGGATGTTTAAGTAAGGGGAAAATTAAAAAATTTCGACGTGTTGTCGATACTCCGCATATGTCTTGCAACATAATTGATATTCTAAGTATAGTAAAATATTAACAATAGAAGATAGACATCTGGATTTAATAGCTGGTCCAATTATAAAATCGATAGGTAGGCTAAACTAAAATTCGTTATTGAAAGTATGAATGAAAGTAAATGTTATATATACAATTAAGTCCACATACATGAGGAGGTACGCACTAGGTTTCCTGTACCGTGGATGACATAGACAACACAAATACCCATGACTGCCCTAGCTGGGTATCATCCAGGACAGCTCGCTTTGCAGGCAGGCTCACTATCAACTAGTCATATATAATCATTAAGTAAAGTCAGTCGTCAAAAGTTGTTCGCTAACTACTACTCAATTCATGAGTTTACATGAGGTATTCGCATTCGAACAAGGCGATCCTAAAAAAACGAGATAAAAAAGTACTCCAAGCAACTCCTCTGCAAATGTCTATAGGCGACGGTAATCACTTAGCATTCATATTATCATCTCGTATATCACAATATCGAGTCTTATAGTTAAGATATACGAAAGATTCCTGCGTTCACCAACTACCTCACTCAAGCGCCTCTGTAGATTCTGTGACCATTGACGCTATTAGTCATGGCCAAAACGCATTGCCAATACTCCTTGGTGTACTTACTCAGTTCGTGCAGATGCACGGGCGAGAGTAGGGACACGCATTTGGAACGTCCGCGGATTTATGCGTAAGGCCGCCATCTTTGATTTACTTCTGCGAACAACGCAGACCTGATTGCACTCTTTGCTTAAACAAACAGGATAAGGACATCACGTGCTACCCAGACTTGACGCCAGGACTGCACGCTAGGGGAACGGAAAAAAAGGGCCCCCGATTACCCAGCGTGCAGTCTTATTGTAATCAATACTCTGTGCGCAATAGCGCACAATATGAAGAGGAAGAGCCACAGCTCCCGACCCATCGACCGGCCTGTATTAGCAGGCCGCGGTAGATTCCCCGGCCAGGAGGCAAAGCGCCCCGAAACCGGCTCCCCGCAGCTTACCACTGCGAGAAGAAAACCCCAGGACACCAACTACCGTAGTGGTATTAATCTTTCGGTACATCACTAT
>DWPM01000120.1:0-10087 GCA_018251615.1 Spioniades abbreviata
ATTCCGTAGTTTCGGAGAGGTGGCGCCAGTAGCGACACTCGTGAAGACGGTGGCGCCGCCATTTGCTTCCGCTAACACTACGTATATTCTACATTCATTCATCGCTCATTCTATTCACAGTCACTCTTCTTACGTTCCCTTTCACGCTAAACCTAATTTAAATCTAACGTCTTAACTAAATAAAGCTTCTAAAATTATGCATCCCACATACACATATTTATTTATTTTCTACATTTCATTATCACACTAATCAACGTCAGATCGCCTGCTTACCAACTTAATATTCTAAAGGTAATCAAATGAAGCATAGATACTCATTTTGCATACTAATATGAAAACCAATGGATACGTATCCAAATGATATAATTATACGAGTAGATAATTTGTGTCTGAGTGATGAATAAAAAAAAAGCCGTAATAGCTTAGTTGGTAGATACCTGCCTAAGATGGGTGGGTCCGGATTCAAACCTCAGCAATTCTAATTTTTTAAGTTGTGTGGATATTATAAATCACTTGTTTTGTGAGGAAGGAAAATATCGTAACGAAAGCTGCATGCCTGAAAAAATTTCTTGAGGGCATGTGAAGTTTGCTATATGCACTTGGCCAGTGCGGTGGACTATGGCCAACAACCCTTCTCGTCTATGAGAGGAGACTCGTGCCCAGCAGTGGGACAGTAATGAGTCCATGATGATTCATCACTCATCATCGTCAATGAGTGATTATTTGTTATCTTTTTACATTATGAGACACAGTAAACAACCTGCATTATTGTGATCACTGTGTAACTGTGACCGTTTTAATCTAATGGTTACTGACTAATTAACCAGGGGTTGTGGATTCGATTTCAATCCAGAACACATATTTGACGTATATGTATAAGTACTGTTCAGTATTTGATTGTATAATAAATCTCTGTATGTAAAAATTTCTATATCGTAAAATTTTCTTATTACTTATTAGCTACGCATTACCGTTTCCACTATTGGTTTTATAATTAATCAAACTTTCACATTTTAGTTATTTAACGCCATCTATTAGTGAGTAGCACACATCAATTTTATTATATTTTAAAACAATTATGAGAGCCTGGTACGTAATTGATTACGGCATCTAGTGTTGAGTGGCGTAGACCTGCTAATCTACCCTAATCAACGTGAGCAAATCATCGCCCTCTATGTGCTTGTCCAGACAGTTCGACTTACATGGTAATGTAGTATAAACTTCTGAGTCCTTAGTGAAATAAAATCTGTGACGATAGTCCGCAGGTTGCATGCAAAGGGAATTGTTGTTACGACATAAATTCAACCAGTTTCCTGAGGTCAGATATGTCTGAAAATTTATACACATGTCGTCATATTTATATCCGATGAAAATACAACGAACAATATTTCTTATTATTTAACTTCAGTTCTAGCCAGGACAAACAAAATTGAAGTAAATGATTCCTATGCGTAGGCTAAGTCGATATGTACCACCAAACCTATCGACATTGATGAAGTAGATTCCTGTCACGTAAACATTATTACTATCGGTAGGATAGTTTTCTCTACAAGATTGGAATTTGTCCATCCATCCATACACTCGTATTGTACTTATCAGTGATAACGGCGATGTTTGTTAAATCTGAACCTATCTCTCTAAGAACTGCTTTTATGAGACTTGTCCGAGAATATATGATTAGTCTCCAGTCAACTGTATAGTTTGATTATGTATTCGTTACATGTTAGTATATGTTTATTTAATATTATATACTCGTTGTTCCGGCAGACCTTGTTCTGCCCTTTTTCTATGACGCTACGTAGTGACGCGTACGTCAGTTATATATTTTTTAGTTGTCGTAAAATGCAGCTGCAGACAAAGTGGTTTGTATAGGAAAAGTAAATTGTAGTTTTCACTATTTTCCTTGTAATTTTTAAGTTTTTTCTCTTCAGAACCTTCTTCCGAATACATCAAAAAAAATCAAAACAAAAAAGAAATCAGCCAAATCGGTTCAGCTGTTTTTGAGTTTTGCGCTTAGCAACACATTAAGCGATTCATTTTTATTTATATAGATATCTTTAAAAACGAGCTTATACGACAAAATAGCAAGCAGAACCAAAGCAAGCTCCGAACGATTAGTCGCCGAGTCAGTCATTTAACCTCTTATGATCTACGCTATTTAAATTGATGTGTAGTACTTACTAATAGATGGCGTGAAATTACTAAAATATAAAAGTTTGAACCTTAACTACGTTTAGGGCTCGCTCAAAAGATAAAATGAGCGCCATATAAATTAATAAACGGAGTTTTGGCGTAATTTTTTACGGTGATTCGGTTTATGGCTCCATAATTGGCTTAGTTCCTATATGAGAGGACGTTTAGACGTGAAAAAGTAACATATATACTGTATACATTCACACTTTCACATTTAAAATTAAAAGAAATAATTTGAAATATTAGCAGGATTATTGCGTTTAGTCGACATTGGACTGATTCTACTGTAGCGGCTCGATAGCCCTACAGTAATATGAGCGCGCGCCTCACATAAAATGCTGACCATGCAAGGCAACGCAAGCTAATACGTCATGTGCCTCATACTGGCCAACTGGCCAATCAGAAGACGTATCCTGAATCACGCTATCGAAGTTTCTTACAAGTTCAGTATATATAGAAATGGTCCGAAGTTAACATTGGTCTGCATCAGGCCAGTTATGCTTTACGCGGCCCCGGCATTTGCACATGTCAGTCCCTTAATAATTAACAGGATGCAAGTTATCCAGAAAAAATTCTGTCGCGGAGCCACCGATGCAGACTGGTGCGTCCGGAACGCCGAGCTACACAGGGACCTAGAGATCCCAACCATCTAGCAGGTCATTAAAAACTTCTCTGAGAGAGCTTTCAGCTCCTCAGAAATACACACCAACCCGCTAATGAAGGAGGCCGTGAATTACACGGCGCCCACCTTGACTGGCCATCAAATTAGGAGGCCGCGTAATGTCCTCACCGATAAATAAACTCTTCTCGTCTGACCTGTAATGACTCCTGGAGGGATCCAAGGAACAAACGAATCATTCCACTATCCGATCTACATAACCATGTGGAGGCTCCCTAGGGAGCTCCGCTGCACCCGCGTCTTCCACAGACAAGGATCACCTCAGATGAAGGCTTAAGGGTCAACTGACCAAAGCCACCTACACACACACACACACACACATTACACAAAGGCGGTGTTTAGTGAGTAGGAGTCTCACATAACACTCATGGCCGGCCATGAGGATTCACCGCCTTCCCCCCGAGGGGAAAAAAAAGTTAACAATGGACCGCGGTCCCCAGGCAGTAACATCGCCTGGCGGAAGACCTCCCGTTTTCCTCCACACTACTTGGAACATAATAGTCTAGTATGGACAGATTCTACCTAAGTAGTCTGTTTTCACCATGCCCCTTACAATTCTCTAATTTTAAAAATCTATCCAAAACAGAATCTGTCTTAAGTAGACTCTGTCCAATGTCGACTAAACGGATTATTTTTAGTACTAGTCACGGTTAACACCCTGCATTCTTGGGATCACTACAAACGTTACCAGGCTTTTGGTTTGATGTCAAATTACTGCTTAACCGGGGCTGTGGGCTCGATTCCTACCCGAGAAATATCAGTGTGATGAGCAGAGAAGTATTTATTCTATGTATGGCTGTTGAAATATCAATGCAAGTATTTAACAATATGTTTTTTTATCGCTTGTTCAGTCACCATAACAGGGCTCTATGTACTTTTGGATCAGGTGACCCTATTTATTTATTATTGTAATATTTCATTATTAATTTATCGCATTTTGGTTGTTACTATTGGTTTAGTTTATAGTTCGAAACAATCGATGATAAAAACCTGCGTCATCGTAAATATTACGCCAAAATTTCGTTCGCTATGTGACCCGCATTGACCAACTTTTTAACAGAATACATTAAAAAGTAATAATTGATTACCGCACAACGAGGAGGTATCTGACCGGCACCCGAAATGTGGGTAAAAATAATAATGTATAACTAATATATTTATTTTCATTTCTCAACCTTTATATTATAGTCATTTAACGCCATCTATTAGTGAGTAGCGTACGTCAATTGGTTTATACGACAAACGTGAGAGCCTTGTCAGAGAACTTGTGTCATCTAGTGCTGAATAGCGTCGACCATCGCACAAGTAAATCAGAACACTATGACTGTGTTGTTCCTACAAGGAACTTGTATGTATGTACGTCTAGCTTCTGATGCCTTGGCAAAATATAATCCGATATGACTGACATGGCGGCGAATAAATCATTAGAAAAAGCTGCTGCGTGTTTTTTGCTGTTTGGATCCATCCAAATTACTCTCTTTTACTTGGCTTAATAATAATAAATACTTAATAAAAGCGTTAGGATCTTATAAATACATAAAGAATCAATAACAATAATTTAATTAATGTTACTACAACATTTTATGTCGTACATATTCTTTCGTTATAAAAAAATGTTTTCATTTATTTGTTCATAAATGAACTGAAACAAACAACTTTGAAATATGGACTGGTCGGGTGGATTTTAATGTTCAATTCCGTCACGAACTGTAACTTATGGAGTGATCTTCCTTCTGAGGTATTTCTAGCACACTATTAATATGGGGTTCTTCTAAAAGCATTTATTGTTTGTTATGTATATTATTTACTTATACAATTAGCTGACCCGACATACTTCGTACCGCCTTAGAATTATTGAACTAAACTAACTTAAGTTTTCAAATTAATATACTAATAAAGGCAGACGGGCCACCTGATGGTAAGCGGTCACCGTCTTGATATACTTCTTATAAATAGCTGAAAAATTACCGGACTCCGTCACCATTTTTTTTAGAAGACGTAATGGGTAAATAACCTATCCTTAAAAGTTATGCCATATATATCGCGGACTTATTTGTAGATCAACAGAAGAGGAGTATCCCACCATGCATTGTTTTGTTATATCTCAAAGGGATTAGACATCATTTTCGATGCAAGCTTCAAGGCGGCTTGACTTACTCCAACACTTCCAACAGTTATCGTTATATTCTAACAAGTTTACTCAAAACCTTGATAAATTATGTACTTACTAAATCTTCTTCATCAATTACTCTATCTATCCGTGACTGCTGCGTAAAAATCCATGCAGTAGTTCTTAGTTAATCGGTAACAGACGGACGCAGAAAACTTCGTAGATATAATATGTAGATATTATGTTTTACTATAACTGCGTAAACACCACTGTGCTTACGTAAATACCACTCCATTGAGTAGGCTTAAAAACCATGAAATTCATGTAAAGTAATTTATGGATGATCCCTTATAAGAAAAACTCCATACTAAGGAGGTACTTTTTAATATTTCAAAGAACGCCCATAGTGATCATATCGTTGATAATGTCGTTCAATCTCATCTTGTAATTGTGGTTATCTGCCACCAGCTTACACTCTTCATCGAGGAAATTTTCAGGGTCCGGAACCCCAGAATCCTCGATGGTAATTAGATGCAACAACATCACGGCTACCAAAAGCCCAAATGGTAGGAACTGAAAGTGAAGTAAATGTTGAAATACATGCATCCGGATGCAGAATGAAATACAAATCAATACAATACGATATCTTTATTTGCAGGATTACGAAAATATTTCAGCTTTCTCATATCCTAACTTATAGGGTATTTAAACTGTCAATGCTTATGCACACAACGGAAATCTATTTGTCATATCTGAAACAGTCATGTCTTCAGAACAAACAAGTCTTCAAGAAGCTGAGTTATTAATTCTTTGCAAGAATAAAGATATAAAGAAGGAAAAAATTGGTTTAGAATCAGTTTTTTGCATCTATTTGGACAGTTGCATTATGGTTTTTATCACAGACATGCAACGAGACCATCCCAGTCCTCAGGCGATGCAACTGTACTTTTTACTTCAAGCATGACTTTAGTACTATTTGAGTTGCATATTAGTTATATTTATGGGATTCCGTTAACACTTAACACAAGGTTGCCTGACCCCCCGTTTGCTGCATCTTTAACAAAAAACCTCACACTTACCACTTTGAAGTCCGCATCAAAATCAGCTTTGGGATACACCTGTTCAGTGCATACGTTCATTCTCGTCAATGCTCTAGACAAATGGTCGTAGTAGTGGTCGAGCAGCTTATATAAGTACTTGGCTCTGAAGACAGCGTCTGAACCCATCATGAGGAAGTACACGAGATCGTAGAACGGGTTACCACGCTGCGTGAATTGGTAATCCAGAAGTACAAGTTGCAGTTTGCCATTCTGAAAGGCGTTACGAAACGACGTTTAAATCAGTGATTCCTAATGTGGTTCAAATGGAGCAACAGAAGTCCGCAAGATCATGATAGTCCGTAATTAAAACCAACAGCAGATACAACTGACGTTACACGGTATGTTCACAGTCCCACCAGCTTCTGAAAGCCTTGTTAGATCCAATAGTTACTTAATTCAGCTATGGAAGAAGCTCCACGAAATGGGACTTTTTAAAGATTTAAAGTACGGAAGGATTTCATGATCTACTACGCGTTTGTCGATACTTTTTCCTTGCAATGATTTCTTCATAATCAACACTCTCCTCCTCTCCTCTTAGAGATGGGGAGGGTTAAAGGCCGTAGTCTATTAAGCTGGGCTACATTAGATTAAAGGACTTTACCTGCCCATAAATCTGAAGAATTATTTATTTATTTATTAGTATGGATCACCAACATTCTGTACACAATTACAAATCTCAAAAAGAACATATAAATAAAAATAAGTCAGCTTAGTTCCAGAACAGTTAAATTTGATGACAACAAGGTAAAAAAGCAAGATAAAGAATGATTTAAACAAAAATATAGAAAATGGAAAATGGATAGGAATAAAATTACAATTTGCATAACGATCATAATTAAATTAAATTTAAAATTACAGAATACATTAATTAATCTTAATATATATGAAACTGTGCACAATGTCGAAAATATTGGAGATGAAGTGATAATAAAATTCACAGACTATAAGTCAATTTCTTTTTAACATCACGTAAGTTGTCGGATTACGCCTGATTGAAATGGTATAATTTACCCCTAAGCAAAATATATCATTATTAGTTGATAATACGCACACAATTTCCAATTATAAGTAATGATTTTGTGGTTTAAATTTGAATCCGCATTGGTAAAAAGTCCGTATCAACTATCTCTGCAAGGCCATAATGTTACAGTCAACAATGACTGATTACCGTCAGGTGGCTTATCAGTGTTTATTTTGGAAAAACATGCTCGTTACTGTAATCGTATTATCTTGAGCAACGTTATATGTATAATGAACAATAAAAAAATTTAAGAATGTCTCTTATTTAACAACTTATATGATATCAAATCTTATATGATAAGACAAACAATGTTTAATACGAAGGTAACATCAAATAAAGTAAAATTGAAATTCATCCGACGCACCGAAACTGAATTCGGCTTTCCTAAGAATAGACATCCAACATTATTGTAAAGTCCACAACGAGTAACCATCACCATCAATCAACTTCATCCATCACCAACTCAACTGTCCATCCGTCATCGAGCTGTCCCATTAGTGAACACGGTTTCCTCTCAAAAACTTGAAGGCTTTTAGGCCATTAACTAGCATTATTTTCAAAGGCTCTTTTCAATGCTGCTGCTATTTCAACACATTAATGACTGCACAAACTCTCGAGAAAATTATGTTGACCTCAGGCATGTTCACGATTTCTTCTTCCACCTTCAAGAGATAATTAGTTTATAATACGCACATAAGGGCTATACTTACTTTTATCTTTCGACGCCATTTATTAATAAAATTAACTACGCGGCATTTTCGTAAACTAAATGATTTTGGCGCATAGTTGTCAGGTGGTCAAAATACATCGTAAAGCAATCCTTAATTCGTTTTAGTAATTCTTGCGTGACTTAATAACAATGATACGAAAAGTTTATATTCGATTGGATATCCGAAGAAACCGATTGGATGAATACTTACTTTGTCCAGTCTATGCAATATGTTGTTAGGACGAAAATCTCCGTGTATCAAACCAGGCCTTATTTTTGGGTAGAAATACTTATCATAATTTTTGTCAATTGGATTGGCCTTCAGAAAGTTAAGAAGTTTGTCCTTGTTTTCCTCATTTGTAACCTCTATGGCCAATTCTGTACTTTTGTCAATTAAATGTTTCAAATTCTGGGCAGAGAAACCGACTTTAAATTGTTTTGTCAACTGCAAAAACTTTTCGGGATTCTCTTCCGCATACGCTATGGACAAAGAGTGCAGTATTGCCAATTGTTCCACGCATTTTGACGCGTAGTCCCAATCAAAACTTTCAAATCTATTGAACATCTGATAACCCTGATCAGCTAGATTCTCAAGTACAATGACCTCATTGGAAATGTCATTGCTGCTTCCGTAATATTTTGGTACACGTAGCCTTTCTTCTTCCGGGACGTTGTATGTATTCTCTAACTCCCGATATATTGGAATCAATTTAGAATAGAACAGGATTTCTGTGTTGAATATATCGAAGCCAAACGTTGATCGGAATTCATTGCTGAAGCAGGAAGCTTTGGCGAAAAGTTTCAAGTCTGGTTTCCCAGGAGCGGAGATGATGGAAGTGAACAATTGTGCCGTGTAGTTCACTCCAGGAGAAGAAATTTGTTTCAATTCAATATGATAGTCATCATATTCCTGTTCCTTTGCTATTGTGTCGAGCAGGGACCGCGTCCGTTGTTCCAGCGTCATCTTCCAAATTACTTTTAAAAAATGGGACAATCATATACACGACATGTTTTTAAACAAAGCTTATCTTAACTGTAGCCTTGAAATAATAACTTATCCCGTTCATGTGGTACTGGACATAAAAACCCCTCGCTTTATTAATTTCATCTCAGCTGCACACAAATGTTGAGGAGCCAGATAGCAATCTGAAGCTCGGCTAGATGAGGAGAGTTGCAGCATGTACTTTTTCTTATCAGTTAAGACCCCTAGCCTTGCCTAGCCCTAGTCATTGTATTCAATCAAATGCTACGGATTGTTAAGCAGTATTTGAAAATG
This sequence comes from Spioniades abbreviata, assembly GCA_018251615.1. Lineage (NCBI taxonomy): Eukaryota > Metazoa > Arthropoda > Insecta > Lepidoptera > Hesperiidae > Spioniades > Spioniades abbreviata. The sequence continues at coordinate 9,089 of DWPM01000120.1, forward strand.
ACGAAATCATTCATTCAAACTTTACTTTAACAGAAGCAGTACCACCGACAGCCTCATAAACCTCTGTAAAGCAAGCAATTTCTCGTGTTTTGTTTGGAGTTGCAGTTGCCTCACACAGATGAATGGTGGCCATCTCAGTCATCAGGAGTGGCACCACAGTGGTAGATAACTTCAGATAAGATTTTAGTTCTATTGGTATGTAACTGTCTATGCTCTGCGGTGAACGCTTTACACCAGATGTTTTGCACGTTTGTTAGCTAGATCTTTAGGATAAAAATGCTCTTAAAACATTTAATTTGTATACTAAATTTCACCTCCGCAGTGAACGTGTTAACAGTTGTTCTTATTTCTTTTGATAAAGTTGTTTGTTTAATAAATTATATTTTATCCTACTTAGAAAGAATAATAATGTGAGCATTGTAAAAGATTCAGTATTTATTTATAGACGGACTTTGTCCCTAGATTGATGGAGATGTGTGTGTTGTGTTTGTGACAATTGTGTCTTCAGTATATAATATTTAATTTATAATTCCGTGTTTCATAGTTCTAGAGGGCCCTATATGTCTTCGGTGACAAAAGTGTTAGTTATTAAAAAACAACTACTTAAATTTATTCCTGAATTTATGGCAGCGAGCACTGACAGATTCTTGTCAACTAACAGTTTTGTCCACGAAGACATATAAGAAATAACCAGACAGCATATTTTGGGCATACTTAGAGTCGCTCTTTGATAATTGAAAGATGGCGAGGCGTATCCCAATTGTTTTACAATTAACAATTGCAAAAATGTATCCTCAAATAAAATTTATTGTTCTTATACGGAATATATTATGTTCTATAGTTTGTATAGACATGTATACGTTCTATAGTTTGATTACCAATAACGCTGGTAAACAATACATCCTGCAAGATATCATCAATATATTAAGGGATTCCTTAAGACAGTTCCTCTTGCCAAAATGTATTTTATTCCATTTAACTCTATATCTACGAAAGTAG
>DWPM01000121.1:0-10087 GCA_018251615.1 Spioniades abbreviata
TTTCGCCAAAAATATAGATGATGTAGCAGGCCAAATTCATCTTACATTTATAATAAGTACAGCGAGATAAACATGGTTCTAATCATTTTTAAACCCATTTGCTTTAGTTAAAGAGGTACAGGGACATTGCGACCAAAATCTATGGTCACCTAGAAGGCTTTAATAAACGGAAATCCTAAGTTCACTGGTAATTTGTGCATTTATTGAAAGTACATAAATTACATTTAGGGAAAATACAGACTCATATCGTCGTCATCAACCTATTACAGTCCCATTGCTGGTCACTTGTATCTTATCACAGATGAGAAGGGTTGTAGGCCATAGTCTTCACCACGCTAAATTTTTTGACGGCATGTACATTGCGTCAATCATTTTTTTAGGCATGCAGGTTTCCGGGCTATGTTTTTTACCACCGCAAAGCATGTGAACAGTTAATTTATAATACGCACATAACTTCGAAAAATTTGACTATCACTGCTTATTGAGAATCAATGAGACAGCAGTACTTATGGAAGTATAAATAGCGCACAGTAAAGTAAAACTTGGCCTCTCAACCGCCGTGCGTTCAAATATTTGCAAACAGTAATCACGTTTCACAATGGCGTGGTTCATAAGCAGGACCATCGTGGTTCGTTCATCATAAAATCGTTAACCCATTAACCTAAATAAGGGCGATATTCAATCTGGGACTTCATTGACTCCAAACAATGGTACGATTAAAATAATAGGCGGCTCATTGCCAGTCATTGTTAGGTCTTAAAATTATGAGCGATCTAATGTCGGCTTACTTCGATTTATTTAATGTCTATCATTTTATTTGAGTAATTTAGTATTCTACTAATTTATCAATAATCATTTCAACTTCTAATATTGTCGCATTAGTTAAATGCAAAATGGTAGCGTGACCCAAATCTTTTTTTGGTAGTTTAAGCCCACTACGGTACCACCTACCTGTTGGATCTGACTAGTTTACTTTCTGCTCTTTGTTTGGAGGGGTGTAAACCCTCGTACGACATATCCATTGAACTCCTTCAAATGTAGACGCATCTATATTCGTCTTCATATCATGGAACGTCTGCTTTAATTAGAGTCGGTTACTATTCGATGGTCAGTAGTGGCCACATAACATGGATTCAGCTTAATACACTTTTGACACTGGTAATTAATTAAAAAAGTATATAAATAATATTCTCAAATATTATTTATATACCTACTGTTTGTGTGGCGTTTATTAAATATAAATATTTTATATTTACAAGAATTTCTTGGACTATGTACAAACATTACACAGACTATTAGACTATTTCTATATTATACATAATATAGAAGACATTGTATCTTTTTTTTTTAAATTTAAACATTAAGTGTTGGTGACTCTCCTCGTCTCGCCCATGTCCATAAGCGACGGTGACCGTTTACCATCAGGCGGCCAGCTGCCTTTTTAATTGGTTGGGTACATGAAAAAAAATTACCATACAGCCGCGATGGGCGGTGCCGTATTTATCCAACACCACACTCATATTATATACCTGTCTTACACATTCGAAAAGCTCCATTCACCGCAAAACAATTAGCCCATTATCCTGAATAACTTATTGAACCCCAAGTATATGAGTACAATGAAGCGCGAGGTTCCGTAATATACTTTATCACTGCTGGAAGAATCAGGAAACAAAAGCCGCAGGTATAATAACAGTGCGACCTCTTAAATGAAACCTATATTCATTAGCTGGAAAACGTTATGATGTTGTGCTCATAAATGTCTAACTAAGATAATATTATTATATAGGTATTAATAGAACCGCAATATCTAGTTTCTTTATAAATCTAAAAATGAAATGATTAGTTCCTTTTTAAATACTGCAAGAATTCTGTACTATTTTGTGGTTTGGTGGTTTTGAATAGAAATGCTAAAGACACCATTTTAAAACGAAACAAATTGCTGAAATTTCCAAAATGTAGCTATTACAAATAAATTATACCTTAGTATAAATATCTAGGTACAATAACTTGACGTCATTTATAAATAAACGATATTCTTAAATTCAATTGAAAATTATTTTAACATTAAAAGTGATCAAATTTAGACTGAAATTTTAAAAATATTTCTTAAATTATTTAGAATTTTTTCTTAAATTCCGAGAACAACTAAGCCTCACAAACAAGCCCCATTTTTATTAAGGTTACTTCAGAATAATGAAAGCAGGCATTCCGTCATTATTTACTTCATTCCTCGGAATAAATTAAATTCCCCACAAACATTCAAATGATACTTCAGTCCTAAAAGACTTCGTAAAAGAAATATAAAATATTTTTGCTGTTAAACTTTTCGTGATAGAATGGAACAAAACTCGAAGGTTCTGGAAATCGTGCTTCCGAGACGTTCGTTTTGCTGTTTTGCTGTTGGCGCAGACTGATGTCGTAATATATTCACTAGCAAACATCTGATTTCATTCTATTTCTCCCTAGATCTTTCGCGAGATTTCACTCCAAAAGGGCGTTCTTATAAAAACTGACAGGCCGTAAATCCCTACGCGGGAAAAACTTATAATTTGTAATTATGTATGTTGCCTCGTCACGTAAACTTTAAGCATACTAAAAATTTAATCAAAATTTTATCATAGCAACAAACTTTATATTGCCCTTTCCTACCTGCGGCTTAAAATAAATAATCCAATTCTTTTTTAGAAGCTGCAAATGTATAATACGATTTGTTTCAACTATTTTAAAATATTCTAATCAAATTAAATTTATTTATGATCTAAGCAACGTATATTAATTTAAAAAATGCTATCTATCTATCTGTAATGCTATTATATGCTATATATTAAAATAACATATTTACAATTTTTGTTTGTCCGTCTGTTTGTCTGTCTGTCGGTCTGTTTGTTCCGGCTAATCTCTGGAACGGCTGGACTGATTTTGACGGGACTTTCACAAGCAGATAGATGATGTAAAAAAGAGTAACTTAGGCAGCTTTTCTTTGAGAATTATTTTTTAAATTTATTTTATTTATAAATTTATAAAAAATTAAAAACATGCAAAGAAAAACTGCACGCGGGTGAAACCGCGGGGAACAGCTAGTTTGGAATGAAAATAGTGAAAGACCCGGGGTCAAACATACACTACCATGTTTTCTAAAAACAACCTCCAAGAAGCTAAAATAGGGAATGACAGTTTGTATGAAAAATCTAAACCCAGTGAAATCATTATTCATTGTAAAGTCCGCATTTTGCTAATACTCTTTTAAACCAGACGCGGTCGAACCGCAGCCACAGTATGAAGACTTAAACCGGTTCATGTAATCCAAAACGAATATTTATGTATGATCTAAACAATTCATAATAACCACGAAACTACAACGTTTAATACAATTAGTCCAGCCGAGAATAGATATAGTGGTCACCTGGGGCGGCGGGTTGTTCAATTAACTACATTCCCTGTCATGTGCCCACAGTAATATCTAATGTTATATTGCATTCAGAATTATGCAAATACACGTATCTCGCTTTGTTATAATGGGAGATCTAGTGTTGTATTTTGTGGTAATAAATCACTGTACTACACTTTTGTTATTATTTGAATTAGTTTGCAGACAATTTTGTATAAAGTGCTAATTATCATAACTATCTGATGTTAAGTCTTGGAGACCCAAATACCACAGTGGTTAAATTTCCTGCCAGTCATACAATAGGTTCTTGGTTCAATATCTGAGCGGCAGAAATTGAAATTAGCAATGCGGTCTTCAGTTCCCGCTTGATTCTATGTGCTCTAACGGTTGTGCATATTTGGTACCCACAATATAGTAGTAACCTAGGTGTTGACACCATGAGAGTGTCGAAAAATCCTGTTTGAGAAACGTTGCTAAATATTACACTATGAGCACTGCTGCTTTCCATGAGGAACGAAGCCTCAGTAAGAATGGATAATGAAATTCCAAGTTTCACGGAACTGTTTAGACTAAGACTATGTTGGGACTATCCTGGCAATATTTGATCGTGCAATATGTTATTACTTGGGACTATCCTGATAACATCTTTGGCACTGATCGTGCAATAGATTTGTAATAAATGCGGTAAATTATGAGAAAACCTGCATGTTTAAAGTCTTCCATAACGTTTTCAACAGTATGCCAATACGCATTTGGCCAGCGTAGTGAACTTTCTTTGGATTTTGCGTCATTTCATCATCAGGTAGGTAGCTTCACCTTGTTCCCTCATTATTAAGCGTTATAAGATACGAAATACCTAAGTACTACTAAAATAAGCTTACAGCATAAGATCCTTAAAAACAGTTTTTAAGTTTTCTTAACTCTTTACCAGAAGCTTGGAAGTTTTAAATACGTCGCCACAAAGTTCTGGAGCAATCTGCCTCTCCAGTATTATGACTCTGCAGAAGGTTTATGTTGAGATATAAGACCTGTTTATTAGCAAAGGAAGAAATAAAATATTCTTAAACACCTGCGGCTGGTTTAAAAATAATGTGATTCTTTGTTTTTCAATTTTGGGGTTTCCTAATATGGTTGATGGCCTACAACCTAGCAGGGCAGAATAATTGGTCAATGATTATGATTCTGGGTCTACTGCGGCTTGCAATATGGACTATTTGGAATCTACGACCAAAGACAAAGGCGAAAGAATATGGACAACTACGGTATGTCCGATTTAGATTTGTTGGATTGGAATTATGTGGGCTTAATTAAGTGTCAATCTAAACACCGGCATTATATCTAATACCGAAGCCTAGTACCTAGTTAAACTTCTAGTTTCCGGACGCTGTTGTTTCCAAAAAAAATTAAGTCAGTTTATCTCAGGCATTCACAGCCACTCATAATTCTTCGAAGGCGACCATGACTATAGTAACTCAGGTTTTATGTTCGTTTGATGTATAATGAAGTTGTTTTCTAGAGAAAGCCCTTTATTTATCAACGGGATCATAAAACCCAGTATTTGCTTCATACTCTGCATATTTTAACCAAATGGCCTTAGTCTTTCTTGTAAAATGATCTCGTGTTTCTTGAATAATATTTTTTTCATTTGCCTCGGGCCGCTTCTAGATATATCCCAGTATCCACTATGAAACAATTCGTAGTTTAAATTAAAGGCAACTGAAATGAATTATCTCTTTACCTTATAGTTAATTCAATTAAAATAACATTAGATGTCATGGTTAACGTTTAATTTAATTTAACATGTTTGTTGCAAAGATTTGATCCTTACGATTGACTCCTATCGATTGATGACATAAAAGTACAGAGTGTTGTTGTTTCTAAATTTAGCCCGTACGAATCCCGTGTATATACATATATTCGCATTTTCAAGAATCTTTGTGCATGTGTATTCAAGCATATTTTCAAGAATCTTTGAATGCAGTTTTGCTTGTTTTGAAAAATAAATGAATGTTTCCTTTCAGTGGAAATTGCTACCTCCAGTATTTAGAACACTTTCCGTCCAGGTGGTTGGTGGTTACAAAATTCCACCCTGTATATTTGTTTGCTATGGCAGAAAGATAGAATTTATTTTTATTCAACATAAGGTATAAACGAACGTCAACAAAAAATCGTTCATCTGCTACTTCTGTTTAATAAAAAAATGTATAAATAATTCTTCGTGCGGTAAATTACTTATCAGAGTCTGAATAATGAAGTTTCAGCCAATTCAATTCTTGCATTAAATTGTTTGAAGCGTCGACGAATGGATACTCACTCTGGAGAGCGATGAAAGGCATTTTTATTGCGGCGGGGATACGAGACATTGTGATTCGACGACGGCGGGACATTCTTCCCGGCATTGTGCTGGAGTGATTGTTTGGTTGGCGAGTCGCGGTCACTTCACCCCGGGAATTTGTCTATTATTACATTTTTTATCTTCCATACATAAATTTAGAGCGCAATTTTGGTCGACAATGGTACCCGAAATGGTCGGCGCACATTTAAGTGACTTATTAAGTGAAAAATATTTTGCACCTTTTTTTACTCGGGACTCCCATAAATAAGATCAAAAAATATGTTTTCGGCGTTTTTAATAAAGTTGAACATAATATATATTTGGCAATTTGTGGCTTTACGGAACGTCTTACTAAGGCATTCCATGACGTCCGTTTATCTGCTGTGAGTGTGTATTTTCATTCATGCGAATTAATTTTTGCGATCCCGTCAGTATGAGCCGACCATTACGAGACATAGCTAGGCTCGCAAAATGGCGGTTGAATGATTCCATTTATCTTTTGTGTTTTATTACTCTGAAACACTCGTCGTGTTTTCATTTTTATGTCTCAAGACTTAGAGAACAATTTCCCGTTCCGAAGGGTTTTATATAAAGGTGGCCATTTTTATAGCAGAGTAAAATAATGGTTTAATTAGTTCGTGGAGTTGTGTAAATAACGGAAAACATTAGCTTGAATATTACGAGTGAGTGTATTGATGTTTTAATGTTCGTAATCATAATAATGGGTCGGATTCAATTGTTGTTTTCGAACGAAGCATGAAACTCAACCACACATTCTCTATTCCTAAATATAAATATTATACGAAGAGCTCAGCCGTACATCAAATTAATTTTATTTCTTGTAATTAGTTTGTAAATTAATTAATTATTATGTAGAAGGCGCGCACGTTTGTATGTGTTAGTAAAGAGATTCTAATGATACTACTAATTATAAATCTCCAGGTGTTCTAAATAATTCAAGAGACGTTAATTAGAGTGTGACGTTTACATCGAAGTAACACAAAACAAAAAACCTTTAAATATTCCATTTAATAATTATTTATTAATTAATTTATTTATCGGTTAATATCTGTTTCCGTTAAAACATACCGTGGAATATCGCAAACCTAATCGAAGTTGGTTCATTAAAGATAAAACACTATTAAAAACTTTTGCTAAGTGACCGATTATTTGATATTACTTTTAAAAGTTTCGAACAAATCGCGCTTTTAATGTTGCCAATTGCTTTGAGTGCCATAAAAATAGTTTGAACTACCTTGGTCCAGTTCAATATACATCGCTGTTGCAATTTTAAAGTAACTTTATTTGAGTAACTAATTTAAGAAAGTTGCTTTAAAAAGTGTTTTAAAGTAACTTTCTTAAATTTTAATTTAAAGTAATTGAGCTTTATCTACACAAATATTTACACAAATAATTAATTATTAAAAAATACCTGTTAAAAATTTTATTCAACTATTGGATCTAAACGACATATGTGTACTAATCAAGTACTTTGTGGAATTAGAGCGCCATCTGTTGAACGTAACAGTAAAACACATGTTAATAAAAAAAAAATTAATGGAATGCCATAGAAACGCTACAGCTAGTATGTTATTGAACATTTATACCCATAGAGATATTATACATAGAGAAGGGGAGCCACATGCAGGCATGTGAGTGAGTGTCCAAGAAATAATAAAAGAAGGAAGATGATCGACACATACATACTTATCTTTTTCATGGACGCACATGGTAGCCCCCCATTTTAGAAAAACGTGTTTACAATTGTCCGCACCGCAATTTTAGAGTTCATCTTTTCAAATTTTGTAACATTGTCACCAAGCGCAAATTTGCTGATACGTGCAACTTGCCGCTTATGGATACACGCGCGGCGCGTAGCGCATCTCCAATGGCAGGGTCGCCATGTAAAGACGGGATATAGGAGACGAATTGAAAGGCCAACTGCGATCTTAACACTAACTGTTTATTGAATACCACACGGGTATAACAGGTTGATCTTACGAGCTAAGTTATACTATTTCTACAGCGGCCTTAACGCCTGTGGGCATTTTCTACCAGCCAAAAAATAGATGGCGAGAGTATGGTAGATTATTTTTCATTCGTTCATTATTAAGTACTGGCTGTGTCCCGCGGTCTTACCCAAAAAACCCTGAGTATTTGCGAAATAAAATGTAGCCTATGTTCTGCCCTATAAACTGCTCTATCTTTCAGTGAAAGTTCCATGAAAAGCCAGCTCCAGGCGTTCCAGAGGTTACACCGTACAAAAAAAATGTCAGATAGACATTTAAAAAATGGTTGTTCCGGCATTAGTATCGTAAGAAACACACTGCACTTAAAAAACTTAGTTATTTTGAGATCCCATACAGACCCTTCAATTTTATTTATGTTACAGATACATGATTAAAAACGTTAAAAGCAATTCGATTCGGTTAAACGGCAAATTCGCGCGAAGTTAGATAACCCTAAATAGATTCGCTGGGAATATAATTATAACGAGACAGATTGCAATTTAGCTTCATTTGGACACCTCGCCAAACACGCTTCGGAACTAGCGATTAGCGGTAAACTCTATACTAAAATACTACCCAAAAGTCTATGACTATTTGGTACTTTGACCATCAACAGCTCCTCGTGGTCTTACATGACTATATACATTGTACATGACATAACTGAGAATTACTTTAGAGTCCTAGTTGGCTAGTATAGCCAATTTAACCCTATGGAATAGAAATCGTTATATGAGAATGACATAGGCTCTGGAAATATCACTACTAAAAAATATATTAAAAATTAGCTGCGCCCAGCGGTTTCGCCCGCGTTTTAAGGAGAAAATCTTACTAAAATATATTCCACTACTTTATACCCACGCGGGGCAGCGTCGTGTTCAACAGATATACAAAAAAACAGACAAAATAAAAATAAAACATTTTTTTGGGTACTCTTGCGTATAGAAATGCCCTCTATTATGAATATTTAAATATATTTGCCATATAATATATAAACAGCGATCAGTTACTGTTTGATTATATGTATAGATAGATGTGTACAAGTTTATTTTCATTTAAATTGGTTAACAAATAAAGAAATTTAGTCAATTTATGTCATTCACGTAATGAGATATAAAAAAGTACAATAACGCAGCTAACAAGCTAACTTCTACTTCTTCGACTTTCTACGTCGACTTTCTAGGGATTGCAATTTACTTAAGACTTCTAATTGATAAGGGCTATGTTGAATATATACTCTGTTAGCTTGTCTCCACGTATCGGCTTGTCTGCAGCGTAAAGGCGTTAGCCTGAGTGTCGCTACGCTGTTAGGTTATTGTAAAATCGCAAATGATCTTCCTTCTGAAGCATTTCCGCTATGATATGAGATTCTTCAAGAAAGGTGCTAAAAGAGCTCTCCTTACAGGCTGTTGGGGACCTGGTGTCGTCCATGTTCAAGCGACGGTGAACGCTTATCATCAGTTGTCTGCCTTTTTACTAGGTTAGGCATTTTTATTCCTTTATTCCTAGATGCCAGAGCCTCTGAATGCGCTGGATGTCGAGGTACAAGATTGATGTGAAGATGGGAGAAATGTATCTTGATTTACATCCCCCAATCTTTTAGATATCCTCGCCTTAATTACGCCAGTACACATTCTTGTATAAAGTATATATACAAAGCGTAGAATTCTAACACTACATATAGTTATTCAAAGTAACAACCAATCGATAGAACCAATTGGACTGTCCGCAAGTGTGCGTTCGAGAGCTAATTGCCGGCAAATGTGTCTTGGGCGGCTGATTGAGACCATCAGCGCATTCACCGCTCGATGCATTGCATGCATATGTTCTGTATAGGCTACATTCTAACTATTCTAGCATATTGAGTAAAATATATAAACGCCACACACGCATACCTCCGCACTAGGTCTCCCTGTGTCGCGGTGCATGGACATATCACAAACAGCCGCGACCCGAGAACAAACATTTATCTGGCACATAAATGTCTAATCATTTCAACCAAACAAACTTTTCAGCTTTATAATATTAGTATAGATATTTAGCCTTATATAAATAAACCTATATGAATCGTGAAATACTCTTATGATGTAGCATCGAATACCTTCGGTATGTATGAAACGTTCACAAGCCTTTGACACGTGACTTGATCATGATTAGACTCTCGTTAGCGGTATTTGTTTGTACAAGGCCCACTAATTTGTCATTCGTCACTAGCTTCCATTTGTGAGCGCAGTTTGAAGCAAATTGATTATCAAACCCATTTACTTGAACATCGCTTCGACAATCCTTTCGCTATACAGTTATACAGTTTTCAATATTATAAATTAATTATCGCCCGCTTTGCGGTGAAGGAAA
>DWPM01000122.1:0-10057 GCA_018251615.1 Spioniades abbreviata
CGTCTCGCAACACGCGTACGGAGAACACGGCTATGCGACCGCGGTATATGAATTTCATCGGCTCCACAGCAAGCACCGTCGCTATGATATCGTCCATGTTGTGTTTGCGTCCAGTCACAGTCATTAGACCGTCACGGGAGCCGCACACAAACACTAAACCTGGACAAAGGCACGGACACAGAACATAAGTTAGTAACTGTGATTTGAATATTTTAGTTATGAGCGATATTACGATAGTTTTACATCATAATTAACACGTAACTATCCCAGAGTTGGACATATTCCCACCATTTTAACATTGTGCGGATTGGACTTTAAATGACCTCGAGTACATTACAGAGAACTTTTCCGGTTTCTTCGTGATAGCTTCACCACATAGCAAATAACGATTACTTTATAATATGCTCATTACTTAGAACTCCACGCTGTGATTTGAACCCGGCTTCAACGTAGCGGGAAACCGACAGACCACTAGTTTAAAAAACTATGTAATATATAACAATAGCTATACATATATTGTACATATAAATATCGAAGAACTTTTAGATCGAAAAAACAATTTTTTGAAATTTTGTTACTAACCACCAGGTCCCAAGAAACCGAGAAGCCCACTGCGCACGTAATGTTCTTCACCGATCGGTTCGCCATCAGCGTCCAAAGGGCGAACCTTGAACACTGTGTTGGTGAGTCCAGCGAGGCCCCAGTAACCGGAGCCCGTGGCGCCCGACAATACGCAGATCTCACCAACTTCATCAGTCTTGCACAGGAACGCTGGCCCCTCCATTTTTACCACCACGATGACGCCTAGAATAAGAACAAACACATTACAAATTAATTGTCAATTGTTTAATTTATTTTAATTTAATACAATAATAATAATAATAATAATATTGCTAGTTACGTCATATTCGTCAGTAATGGCGATGATCAAACCATGAATAATTAATTTTAGAATATAATTTAATTAAATACTGTAAACAGCTATGTATAACTGAATAACTAAACTAATTTAGCAGTAATTTAATAAATTATTTTTTTAGTAGGTACGAAGCAAATTATATTACGGTCGGTTGACAAGCAACAATTATGACATCGAAGCTAAATTACGATATACTAAGTATATACGAGTACATGGTATAGTCCTCTATCGCCTCCGCGATGGATGTGTGTCCGTGACGTATTTCCCCACGAAAAAAAAACTGATTGGTCATTAAAAAAATAAATACGTTCGTCTTACAAAATGAACGTTCCATTCGACTTGTCATTAAAATATATATTAAAAAAAAAAGAATCACGATCGATTCGGTTGAGTGTCCGTAGTGTCATTTTCGCTTACACGAGGGCATGACTTGTCCGCAGTCCTGCAGGGTGAGCGAGGTGAGCGAGTTCTCGGCGTCGACGCGCACGACGCCGTACGAGAGGCCGGACATGGAGAGCACGCCGCGGCCGGCGGAGGAGCCGCCGCGGCCCGCGCGCCGCACGCACACCGTCATCGACTCGCTGCTGCACGCGCACGGGCATATCGCGTCGCCGCGCACGCCTGCACGCACACACACACACACACACATATATATTTTAAAAAAAAAGTAAAAATTAATAATATCTATATGATTATTATTATTTCGCGGGGGTGGGAGGGTTGAATATTAAGATATATATGTATATATATATTAATAGGTACCACATCATAAAAAAAAGTCGTATCCAAAAAAAAATGTTTGGGGTGTATCTATCACCCGTATCATTTAGGAGGTATGAAATATAGATTATAAGATAAATATATAGATAGACGACTCTCGCACATGAACATCTGGTCCCAAAGTATGCACCATCAGGTTTTGTTTTCATGGTGACCGGACAAGTGATAAATATACCTACTACAGCGAAAATTTCAGAGATGTAGGTAGAGCTTCGATAATAATACTGTATATTTGTACTTATTTTTAATTTGTTCCATAAAATTGATGCGAAAATATATGTTACTATAACCTTTAGAACATTTACAGTACCATGGACAGTAGTATAAATAATGTCATAAAATGATTTCGAAAACTAATGCAACGTTTATATATTTTCCATTAATACGATACTTACTAAATATAATACTAACCTTTACTTTGGAATACTGAAAGGAATTGGTCGCAGGAAGACAGAGACCATGGATTGGCGCCGTCGGCCACGAGTAGAATTCGAAGTGAACTCAGAGAGATCTCCTTGTGGTCGCGAGTGGCCAGCAGGCCCCAGTGAAGGTCACGGGACTTCACTATGGCCACCGATGCCCTGGAAAAAAAGTGTTTTAGTCGATTTGATACATGTGATGTGGCATTTGAAAATATGACAAATGTACTGTCCACCGTTATCTTATTCTAATGATTCCAAACTATCCCTCTGACTGATTAATAATAATATGAATCATTACACAGAACAGTTTAGAGAGTGCAATAATGAGACGAAATAGTACAATAGGTATGAACCAGTCTTACCAGATTAAATGTATGAAAAAGTATCGCGCACTTTATTTAGCATTGTTTCATTTTCATCATCATATTCGCACCTTATAAAAAGTGAACGACTTGTAATGCACAATAGAAAACAACAATGCGATAAAATTGGAATAGTCGAGCCAGTTGCGTCTTTGAATAAAGCCATTGCCATATACATCGCTACTGTCAGCTGGCAAGTGACTAAGGGGCGGACGATTAAATATGCGCTCCTAAAATAATGAACCACGTCGTAAGTAAGTACGTAGAAAACGTTACGTGACGGTGACCACAGAAATATATTTATTGCGGTTTGCGTCTTGTCTTGATGTTCTTTATTTAGTGTATGTTTCATAAATCAACCCATTTTTCTAAACGTAAATATATCTCGTGTATATGCTATGATCATGACATATTATGTATTATGAAAAAATTCAAAATTAAATAACCTAAAAATAAAATACCTATAAATATTTATATACCTATGCGTATATTTTTAACAATACAAATATCATTAACATTAACAATCAATTTTCAAGAGTGAATAGTTATTTTCTAGGCAAACGTGATCTATCTTAGGACGCATCCTCGCTAAACATTAAGTTGGGATTGCGGCCTAATCATCAGAAATAACCACTACCGTCTTACTTAATAAAATGAGAGATATCTCACCTGTACTTGGTGATCATGTGCATCCAGGAGGCGGGGCTTACTTTCATGAGAGCGTAAGGGATGAAGATGACGTGCATTCCGTTCAGAACGCTCGCGAGCACCGCGTGCCACAGCCCCGTCTCGCGTTTGAAGTCGAGCACGCACACCATATTCTCACCCTCGGTGTAGTTGCACGCCACCGAGAGCATTCGGCAGTGGGCCAACATTGATCCCCTGGTACATTAATGTCACATTGTACACTCTATTTTTATGTACTTAAAACCTAGTAAAAAGGCAGACGGGCCACCTGATGCTACGCGGTCACCGTAGCCTGTGGACATGGGCAACGTCAGTGGAGTCACCAATACTTTGCCGGTCCATAAGGATAGCTGTTTATTTTGTTTAAGTTAATTTATGCGTAAAATTATGGATCTATCTAGTTATTTGTAGAAATTGCGAGGGTTTTTCAGATGGTAACTTCATATCATGTAAACAATAATCATAAATAATGAGATGATAAATAAAGATACCATCTAAAAAGAACGTAATACTTACGTATGTACCAGAAAAAGTAATTTAATTAATACGGTGTATGAACAGGAGAATATAATTATATCATGAAAATTTCAGATTTATATATAACGAAATTTGGTAACTCTTTTTACGTATTTTGAGACCATTGGCTTAAACTACTCCAATGCCTTTTCAACCTTTCAAGAACATCCACATAACAAAGATATAAAGCTGAAAATGGTTTGTTGCCATTATCAGAGTTATTGAACAACGTTAGTAGAACAATTTTATAACGCATTGAACAGAAACATCAAGAGGAAATGAAAACATCCGACGTGCGCCTTCCTGAACAACCGTGCGTCCTCGCTGCGATACACGAGATAGTTCATATAAAACTTCCAATATAACTGGCATCACCTGAATGCCAGTTATATTGGAAGTTTTATATGAACATTGATAGTTGGAGCCGATATTGAAAAGTTTCCTTGTATCGGAGGCTTGCAGCGCGAGTTTTATTTTATTGACGTTTGATTGTAATATGTTTTAGTTATGATTTCGATGTGACAAATGAAAATTAGATACAAAATGTAACTATAACAACAAAACTGTTTTATTAAAAATCCAAGTGACGACTTTTTAGTTAATTGTGGTTTTTAATATAAATTGTATATTGTATTTTGAACGCAGAGAGCAACTAACCTTTTATATATGTAGAAGGCTTGTGACTTACATAAAGTGATTAATAACGGTATTATGTTACTATGAATACACAATAACGGTATATGCTAACCATATAATTTTGACTGGAAACGCGATTGACTAATCGTTTCAGGAGATATAAATGGCTACGTCTAAAGACGTAGATATTTAAATACATGCAAAAGAGAATTGTACATATGGCCTGCGTAATAGATAATGTTTTTAAAAGTCTAGATTACCTACAACTAATCATTTAGTACAAATTGCCACAGTTCATTTTGAGATTACTAATGCGGATTAAGGCGTTTACTTAATTCTGATTTATCTGTTGAACCGTTAAGTTCACATAAATTTTCATTTGCAACTTGAAATAGGAATGATTACATACCATCGTGCAAAGGTTTATGCGAGTAGATCTCATTTGTAATCCTATATTTCCTCTTAAATTACGCACTTGTATGTACTTCGTGTTCATAATGCAGAAATTGTGGTTTTAACAATCTACGGGAATGACTAATATAAGTTTTACGTAAGTTTAGTTAGTGTTTAAAATAACGAACCTTTGAACACACACACACATACACACATTTACGTAGTGACACGTGTTTCATGAGCAAACACATTAGTTAAACAATGGGAATGTAACAGTACCTACATTTGGCATTACTGGATAGCTAATGTGTAAATTTACATA
The DNA here is from genome assembly GCA_018251615.1 of Spioniades abbreviata. Classification (NCBI taxonomy): domain Eukaryota; kingdom Metazoa; phylum Arthropoda; class Insecta; order Lepidoptera; family Hesperiidae; genus Spioniades; species Spioniades abbreviata. The sequence continues at coordinate 5,038 of DWPM01000122.1, forward strand.
ATTATAATTATGTACATATGTATATATTTAAATCGTAGTATAAATCGGAGAACATAATTAAGATGGCTTCTTTGAAGTGCAGACATCAAACTAACCAAATACTAAAACACCTCAAAGAGACGCTTATTCATCTAAAATGCATTTCGTAACTCTTTGCGTGGACTTTGCAACTCAGGCACCCAAAAACTAGACAATTTGCAATTTAAATGTAATGCAAATTTCATCATAATCTCAAAGCTTACTGAGATTAAACGGCATTAAAACAAGGACAAGCAAGGGTGCATATAAAAGTGGCGACACCAATGGAATCAAACTTTTTTTGTTGCCGTAACAGCAAAGACATTCATTCACTTATTCAATCAACTTTGAATGGTTTAATGGTACTGGATGTCACTGAAAAAAAGTCCGAGTTGTGAATACTAAAATTGGTTTAGGACTTATTAAATGTAAATAGGATTGAGATTCATTATCAACAATCAAACAGACAGAAAAAGAAGTGCAATACATTGAAACGTATAAACCACAGCTTTACTCGACCTAATTCAACTATATTACAATCAAATATATGTAAAGTAAATTCAGTAATAGATCAGTATCTCTGGGTATCCCAGGTCTTTGTATTGTCAACGAACACCGTTACCTTATACGAACAACAAACTAGCATAAACTATAAATAATTTTATCAACTTATAATAATTTAATGATATGTCTAACGTTTATCCACATATTTGATTTATATACATCCAGGGCTTATGTATATGATAAAAATGGTGGCAGGGCAAATTGTTTTGCAGTAAAACCTTGAAGAGGATACTGCAACAAAGTTTTCCACTTTACCTGGTGACAATGACGCCCATGGCTGATCCATCGGCGGCCGAAGTATGTTCTATATGGGCCGGTGCTTCCTCGGCGGGCCGCGGGGGCGGTATCCAGTCGCGAGGAGGACGAGGCAGCTTCTCAGTCGACACCCACTGGAGCGACGGCCAACCGCGGAACGATACCACGTCCCCGGATGACGTCTTTGGAAGACCTAGGGAAAACAGTATTATTTTTAAAGTAATATAGCGTTTGTGGCTCGTACGCAACCAAAATTTAGTCCGTATTCCAACAGTGGTAGAGTAGAGAGTTGGTTGTATTATTATAAATTCGTAAGATGTTTTCATCATGTAAAAACACGAATTAGCCGAGATTATACCAGTATTTAGGTGCGTAGTTAGTTGGTACGTAAAAAACAAATCTAATAAATTTATAAAGTGAAGGACACATTATGAATTACATTGTTTATGCACAAAAATTTAACCCCATGTTTCTCGACGAGACAGTGAATTTCAATTGGGAATGAGATCTTAGGGTTGTAAAGTAATACTAGTGGGTTCCAAGCGAAACTTCGCGTTTATTTAATAATTTTTTTAGGAATTTCAAAAACCTATAACAGGTTTTGGTTTCATTTCATTTCATTGTAAACTGCAAGTCACTCGTCTATATTTGGCACTAAAATGATCAAACCTTTTTTTAAATGATATTTTTAATGTCAAATAGTGTTACTACATTACTTAGAATTGGAGTTGTCATTTTTAATGTACTTCAAAAATGTGACGATTTGAGCTTAACGTAAGGCAATGGGAGGGTCACAAACTTGCAAGGAAAACGTAGTCTGTATATTCTAGAGCGTGGCCGTTTGTTTTATTTCGAAGGAAAATATTGAAGCATAAAGAAAAATATATAAATCGTCAAATTATTGAAATACAATACTTTTTATCATGCAATTATTCCACCATAAGTTAATGTATGTGTATATATATCTGTCTGTCTGTCTGTCCATCCTTCCGTCCGTCCGTCTGTCTGACTGTGCAAAACGTATTAATACACACATATAAATACTATAAATGTTATTACATAAACACTTTACTATCCTTTTTTGCCCCTCTAAGAATTTTATTTAAGCAATCCTTAAATACAGGATTCTTAATTGGAATTAAAGAGCATAAATACTGAGTTTCAAGAAATTTTGACAGTAAAAAAAATATATCTTAAAAAATATATGTCGTGGCCCTTTAAGAGATGAAATTTATGAAATCCATAGATCAATTTTACTAACTTTGATTTATTGAAGAGCATAGATACTCAGTTTCGAGTAATTTTTATATTATACAGTTTATTTATCATACAAACCTTACTAATCTTTTGTGACCCTTTAAGGGATTTAATTTAAGAAATTCCGGTATACGTAACTCAAAATGAGTAACCCATAAATCATATTACACAGCATAAATACTAAATTTCAAGCAATTTTGATAGTATACAAGTGTTTACTTAAAGTGAAGTCACTTTTCATATAAACTTCATTCCCCATTTGTGATCCTTTAAGGCAGTTTAAGGGATGCAAATTATTTTTCTGTACATCTACGGCTGGAGCTCTTCAAAATGAGACCATAACCGAATTTTTATCTGCATCTATCGTCCCGTAATCACTGGGACAAAAATCGGCTTACGCTTTTAATATTGTATATACATACCTATATGATTATTTTATACACACTTGACGGGATAGAATGTTTGTCTAATGACATTTATGTTTAGATGACATACAAAATGTGCATTCATAAAAGTAAATTAAATAGATAAGTATTTTTAAGTTTCTATCAAGATTACATTCGTGCTGCGTTGCAAATTTTTATTTTAAGACTGGTCAGTCTATAGTTCGCGAATGTTTTTCTTTTTACATATTTATAACATTCAATAATTTAGAGATCAAAAAGTTCGGTATGTTTATGTAGGTACACGATACATTTGTGTTAATGTTTGTTCTAAGATAAGCTAAATCAACAAGGGAGTTGGTCCAAATCAATAGATAGTCGCTTTGTCACCATTCACTTTTGCTTGCTTAGAGCCCGATTCGCCCTCTTATCTCTGCAAATAAGGTCTTTGGTCTTCATGGAATATACTATTTATTTTATTTGGAGTGTTATTACTTCCTTTTTCCTTGTATACATAATATCATACTAGGGTATGTGAACAAGACATAACATGACGAAATATATATTTAGTTCAAGAAAAAAGAAATAAGTGCTCGAAAAATTGCTTATGAAAGTTTGAATAAAATTATTGATTAATTAATTAATTCATTCACTAATTTTTTTTTTTCAAGGTTCACTTAGCATTTATTTGCGGCAGAAAAGAAAAAAATGCCTATACCTCAGACTTACATAGATTGAGCTATTTAACTTATTAATATCTAACATAATTAGGAAATTCACATGCGAGTTACCACTTAATTACTTATTTGTGCTAAAACTATCTGGTAAATAAATAATAAGTTTTCTGCTGTATCTAATGCCAGTAGTGAAATGGAACCATCGCTGTTTTTCAAGGTTCCATGTAAATGCTTGTTATGTTTTCGTCGCGTTCATACACATTTTGTAGAATTATTTATTCTTTGAGTAATTTCTGACCGTTTGATACATGGCCCTCCGAAAAGACGCAAAAATGTTCTCTCGAAAGCAACGCACTAAGGATTCCAATTTTATCAGGTATTCTGCTGTCTCTCTTTCTATATTTAAGCGATAAAAATTTGAGTAATAATTTGAGTAATAAATAGTTTTGCAATATTAATTTAAAAACCTGGTGGTTTGCCGCGCACTATATGGGTACATATTTTTAATTATATTTAGCAGTCGGCCAAATAGATCTTTACAGCAAGCTATTTATGTTAAACAGTTTTATATCAAATGTATGTACTTCGTAAAAAAAAAGCCTTTTTTTATTAGAACTCTTAAATTGTTAGGTTACTTTACTTAGTCTGTGAACGTATATTAATAGATTTACTGTTTGACAGACAGTCAGAATTTATCAAATTGTCAAGTGCAAATCCAAATCAGTGAAAATGTCAAATGTCATATCTGTAACCTTAAATTAAAGTATATCCTATTTATTTATGCTGTCTCCCTTAAATAAAAGTATTAATTAGTGTAATAAAAATGCTACGAGTTTGTCAGCGAGGCTTATGTATTCGGAATAAGGGATTAATTTCAAGCATTTTATTCAGAGATGTGACTTCCGTAGAGAAGTTAGCCGGAATTTATCCAAACGATTTATTTAGGCATTTCGCGAGTAAGGTAAAAGAAGACAATAATTTGGAACATGTTTATTATGGTCCCTTGACGCCTCAGATAAGGGCTGTGAAGCTGTTTTCTCTTTGTTCGAGTATCGCGGGTTTTGTGGCGCAGCCTGTCATAATTAGGGAGGCGTCTACCATTGGAAGCACTTCGCTGCTTGTAGCATTGTGTTCAGTGGTTGGATTCTTCACATTTGTGACACCTGTCTTGTTGCATTTAATTACTAAGAAGTATGTTACCGAACTACACTATGATCCAGGAACATCAACATATTCAGCAACTACAATCAACTTTTTTCTTGTGCCAAAGAAGGTAAATAATCCAATGATTTTTAGTTCATAGAAATTAATTAGTGTGGATTTAACATGTGTAAATGAGGTGTTATGTAAAATGCCATACTGGGTTTTTGGGATATTCTATAATCATTTAAAACCCCTTAAAATAAAAATTATATTGATCTAAGCTAACCCTTAATTAGTTAATGGTGAGTTTATTTGTTCAGAATACTAAGATTATTGAATGCCGATCTGGCTAACTTTTCAAATTGACTAATACTGTGACTAATACTGTTACTATTACAAATATTGTGATTTGTAATGGTAATTTCAAAATAACCATTTTTTTACTGAGGTTATGCTTAATGTTTTATTAGACCAGTAGTGGTTAAACTTTTTTATGGGCGGGCGAGACAGTTTAAGAAATTTTAGAGGGCCCAGACTTCTACTTTATATCTCTGGATCAACAAAACATAATTGGCCATAAACTACTTGTTGCACTAGTAGTGGGTTAGATTAAATGCTTTCGTGAGCCGGACTTACACTACACCTGTATTCACAAACAATACTATGAGTTCTCACAGTGTTGGTGGACGCACAAGGTCCCATAAACCTATTCAGAGACAAAAC
>DWPM01000123.1:0-10038 GCA_018251615.1 Spioniades abbreviata
ATCGATCACGGATGCGTTGCTACTTCTATGGATTGAGATGGAAAACCCCGAAAAAAGTCTTACCACCTTACCTGCCTTACCACCCTTTTAAAACCAGAACACAGCAGCTGACACTACTGATATGAGGCAGGAATAATATATATTTTTATTTTAGTAATTTAATAGCTTTTGTGTGCTACTTTTTTTTGGGGTCTTCTTCGAATGCACATGTAGTTTAATAATCGTGTGGATTATTAATGAGAGAAAACATCATTAGGACACCTGCTTCGTAAGAGTTCTATTGTGTTCTCAAATACATGTGAAGACTTTCAGCCCTAGTTGGCCTGTGATGACTATGCCCTAAAACCCCTCATCTCTGAGTAGATAGCTGACCCAATAGTGAGATACTAATGGTTTTATCTTGGTGATGGTGAATGGAAGGTGGTCTGGACAACAGTGGAAAATTTTAAAAGGGAGATTTTGGCTAATGTTGGCAGTTTGAAATTGACTACCAATTGAATATTTGTTGATCGAAATGGAAATCATCAGAGTAAATTCTGAAAAAATTTGACAGTTTTTAGCTTTTAATAAATTTAGAAAACATGAAAAGTTTAGGAATATCACGTAGTTATATCATGTGTACGTAGAATACTGCAAGTTTTCGTTGTGGAAATATTGTATAAGCTTTATCACGGGTCGGTGTTTGTCAACAGGTTACAGTAAGGTTCGCGTGGAGTGCAGTGGGTGCCGTGCCGCGCCGTGCACCGTGTTGTTCAATCATTAATCTTTCACGTGCAGGATGTCAAGCTAGACGGTTTGGAATGTTTCTAGTGCGAGCGGGAAGCGGGTTTGGAGAGGCGAATGACACGAAAAATATTAAACAACTATCGAGGGAAGATTGGATTTGAGTCTCCTCTTGTTTTGTTCTCACATAGTCTGATGCGATGAGATGTTCTATTTCATTATAAATAAATAAATATCTTGAGACATCTCACACATGGTCATCTAGTCCCAAAGTAGGCACCTGTAGGGCCTGTGTTATGGTGATCGGACAACTGATAGACATACACAAATATTTTTAAATACATACTTAGATAATTTTTTTGTTTTTTTTTACACACAGACACAGAACAAATACTCATACTCATCACACAAGTATTTGACCTGTAAGGGAATCGAAGCCACAACCTCCGGCTTAGTAGTCAGGTTCGCTAATCACTACACCAAGAGGCCAGTCATTATCAAATATACGATATATTTAAGAAAGGATATAGCCTAGTCGCTGGATATCCTGTAATCAGTCTAAGCCCATGTCCCAGAACCTAGACCTCAGCACGAACCTGATTTATTGAAGTCATGTGCATATTATAAATTGACTGTCACCATCTTTGCATTGAAACGAGTCGTGAATCTGTCTACCGAAAAATTGTTTGTAATGCTGTTCAGGGCTTGTAAAGTCTGTCTATCCGCGCTTGGCCAACGCGGTAGACTGAAACCATGAAAATATTTTGTGAAGAATCCGGTGGCCATTTGAAAAGCAGTTAGGGACTGATGATGTTTAACTGATCGATTCTGAAGTATTTCCGAGGCACTACATCTCAGAACACGTAATTCACAATAGTTGTTAAGAGAGATCTCCTCCATATGTGTGGTATCAGGTATTTTAATACGAAGCGACAATGACTTCTCGTTGCCGCTTCCGCTGCTAGAGGGTACGCATTTCAAGCTAAATCCTGCATAAAAATACTCCGTACTGGTGCTAATGTAGTATAATTAGCGGTAGTCAGTTATTATGGCTTTGAAATGGTAATATCGCGAGATGGTAAAAGCTGGACTTTGAATTTATTTATACTCGTAGTTTAGATCAACGATTGAGCAATTTTGTTTGCCGTTGGCAGTTTGGAAAATGTAAATATTTTCGCTTAGATTGTGATGTCATTAGTGTTGCGACTTAAAATATTTTCAGCAATATTCAATTAGGACAACGTTACGGGAGGTAAGGGTGAATGAACTAACATCGTTCCACGTAGAATTTAGTAAAAATAAGGTATTTTATTTTCACGTAACAACGACATCACTGGATACTATTTTTATAGTCCATAAGTGTGTTATAAGCGCTCCAGACTTAATCAGGTCTTTGATGAGATAAATGAGCGTACTTTATTTTTAATTTCGAATTTAAATTATGTAACTTTTTATAAATTAATATATAATTGGAATTGGATTTAAGGGTTGTTCAAATAACTTGAGCTGGGAGTCATGTTCTACCAAACGTTTGCAGGCACTCGCATTTCACTGGCGCTTCGACGCTTTGATACAATTCTCGGTACCGTATTGAAATACGACCACTGAATTCGCTTCTATACAGTAACGATGCCTTTAGCGTAGCTAAAAGAGGCCAGGACCACATTGCTTCAGTGCAAATTAGTGCGACCTCGTCTGACGTTGACTTACTTTGTAGAACATGTACAATCTATACAAGCCGCAAGACTATTTACGCTTTATGAAGATGGTTTGATAGTGGAACTATAATGTCGAAGGTCCACGATGTCTGTTTATCTAAAGAAGAAATAATACTAAAAAAAGTGCATCGCTATTTGGTGCTCGAATCGATTACTTGATTTAATCGATAGAGTTAATATAAACCAGATTTTCATGATAGAAAGTCTACTCTCCAAAAAAATAATGGAGGAGCATAGAGGGTACACGATGTTGAGTCATTGGAGGTAATGGAAAAAAGTTTTGTATGAGGTTCCAAATTGATGTGTTGCCACTTTGAATGTCAAGCTGGAACGCCTTATGTCCAGCGTGGTCTACCCAATAACAACCATTCACTGTTAACATTCAGTTCATAGCCGTTTCACTGTTGGAAATGAGTCATCTCTCAAAGATGAGGTCTTTTAAGATTATAGACCACACGCTGAGTGCAGATTATGGAGGCAATATTATGGAGAATTTTTCAGGCGTGTAGGTTTTCTCACAATAATTTTCTTTAGATGCAAGGATGTGATAAACAGAATTTACTAATACATATACAAATAAATTGCACTGCAGCAAAAAATATATGAAAGGCCATCATTGTTTGAAAGTATTATAGACATTCGAAACAGAGAAACAGAAAGGACAAAAATCCTAAAATGCGAAAAGCATTCAAAGGTTCGGATAAACGAGTATTATCCTCGAAAACGAAATTAATTAAAAATAAGTCTCGGTTGGACTTAATCGTTCGGGCAACTAATAATTCATTCGATAGTTAATATCGAAACAATAATACCAAACAATAGAGCATTAACAACATTGCCAATATTGGTAAGATTCATAAACGAAACGGCTGTTCCGCTAAGAAAAATAATGGAACCTGCAAAGTCCCATTAAAACCGTTTCGAAATACCTTCATTCCGGCCTCTTAACTCAGAATAGCTTCTCATTTACGTTAACACAAGCAAGTTGAAGCGCCTGCATTCAAATTCACGCATAGCTCAAATTTCCGGTAACTACGCGCTTTGACTGCGAAACATGTTCAACGTCCGTAACTTTGATATCTCTGGTTGGATTATTACGTCTGACTTGGATTAGTGTTTTAGTATTGTTCGGAGAATATCAAAATGAATTTGAAATTTTGCTTTCAATAGGTACTCTATATTTTTTTCTTATTAAAAAATGACTTTATATACTGTTAATTTGACTTCTAAATTGACTTTTCCCGTGAAATATTTTGGGTTATTGGTTTTGTGTGTTACATTAATAAATACTACGGTTCCAATTAGTTCTAGTTAGAGATATTTTTTTTTATTAAATAGCTTTATCATTTTCATTAACATTATTATAAGGAGGGCGCCAGGAGCATTCGAATTTACGCATAATTTAAATTTCCAGTAATTACGCTCTTTGACTGCGAAACATGTTCAACGTACTTAACTTTGATAGCTCTTGTGGGATTATTACGTGGTGACTGTGCACTCGGTACTTCTGTTTATAAATGAGACGTAGTACGTTAGGCTTAGTAGTAATAGTTTTAAATAAACTAGTGGTCGCCTAGTTGTCAAAATTCTACAATATGTTGTAGAAAAATTAAATGTATATAAACTACGACCATGTCTTCAGGCTGGTTTTTTTTAAGTTGAATCTGCAGTGGGGGAAATTTTTAAACGTATTTGGTAACTTAATATAAATTCTTATAGCATTTACGTAACCATTTCTCTTATATATTTTCAATGTCGTCACTGTTAAATATAATTTGTATTAAATTTATTACCAGGCATGGCACTTCTATTTACAACCTTCGACTGGATTTTAAAATATTGGGGATTACTATTATACACGTTTTTTAAGGTATATTAAACATGATGATCATAGACCAACTGCTGAGACATTACGGGGCACGAGCCCTCTATCAAAGACGAGAAGAGTTGTACGCTAGTTGTTGTAGTAGTTGTAGTCTACCAAGCTGTCTACATGCTATAGAATTCTGATCTTTATATATATAGACAATTGTGACCTTTATTTACTTATTTAAATTCACATTCATCTTTATATTGTCACCGTAAAAATGATTCCCATTATGGAAACAGAATGCGCAGCCCGTTATTTGCCGAACCTGTTAAATAAAATGACACTTTTACTTAAAACCAGTTCAAATCAGACAATATGAAGGACCCTTAAAAAGTGACCACTTTAATACTGATCTCAACTCAATCAAAACGACATAGATTCTGAGTAACGAACGAACAAAAGCTGTGAAGTCTCTTTATTATAAAACCTGTTTACATCATTTTACCGGTAAACGCCCAACCAACTAAAAATTTTGCACAAACGGATAAAGCTATAGAATTGCATACATCCACCATTTTGTGCATTATACTTGACCGGCTTTGTATAGCACAACAGTTCAAAAACACACAGTGGCGATATTGTTCTCGTTATAAACTCTTTGTGCAGTTTTGGAACTCAGGGGTGATATAATGACCCATGTTTAAAAGGTAACCGGTTCTTCGGTCAAGCGGACATAAGAGATACAGCTGCAAGATCAGACACATCTCGAAAATACAGTTCATGCGAATACAAAACCTTGTATCGCATACGCGGCGCCTCTCTTGTTGCAAAGTTGCAAGTTTATAAGCTCCAACGACATTTAACTTGACTGATTTTCACATAATAAAGAAGAAATATAAAGAAGTAATAATAAAATCTCATAAAGAAGACAAATACATAAAGAGATCTTGCAACGCTGCAAATAATCTTCAATCATTTTTCAGCCACCTTTTTTCTCATTGTCTACCATACTCCAGCCCCAAAGCCGATAGAAGCCGATGAGTGAGATTTATTTTGCGTTTATTCAAGTGTACATTTATACCTATTAAGGTATAAGTAAGACGTGTGGTACAGCTAGTAAGCTGTGCCCCATGTTTTCACCCGCGTTAATTTGTTTGTAAAATCTACTAAAATATATTCCGCTACAACTCGTTTACGCAGCGCAAGCAACGGAAACTTTCAAAAGGAATATTTTTTTTCGTTTTTTCAAACATTTTTCGTGAATGCTTAGCACCTATTGGTCGTAGCATGATGTTATATAGCGTATAGCCATCGTCGACTATCCAACATAAGGCTTTTTCAATTTGAATGAGTAGTTCCTGAGATTGTCGCATTCAACAAAACAAACTCTTCAGCTTTATAATATTAGTACAGATTTCAAAATGAAGTTATAGTGATATATGCTTAAATCACAAAGGATTTGGTTACCCAGACGATAAGCCTGATCTGGATTATCCGTTTAACTGATGAGAAAAGTTCTTCGGCATTTGATCCGTGACCTGAGATTTGGAGCACTGTATAATTTTTAAGGTCTTCCGATTATTATTTTATTATTAACTAGATTTTTCCGGTGATTTCGGCAGCGTAGATTCAAAGTGTATTTATAATAAAATTTATTTATTTTTTATTATTCAATGTTTTTATTTCCATGGAAAGAAGATTAGGAACAAACGCAATACAAAATTATTTTAAAACTATCTTACATATAACATTTAAAATCATCATTAATCGTTTATAATCGTCATGCAAAGTTATAAAGCTGTGGAATTGATACAGCTAAGCAAGTCCAGAATTTATTAAGATTTAGACCGCGTAAGCACCTAAATATATTATTATTATTATTAGTCTTTGATGACCTTGTTTTATTAAAAATTGATTGATGAATGTTAACTAATCAACCATAATCAGGTAGATTTAGAGGGTTAGCCATAATGGATAGAAAGTTATTTAAAAAAACCGTGAGCTGATATAATAAAGTGACCGTGACATAATAAAACTACAGATCTGACTGGAAATATAGTAAAGGGAATCCCATAAGATACCATGCTGGGTCCGCTCTTATTTTTATTATGATATATGTAGATTAAAAATAATAGCGGATAATAATGACCTCCTTAAGTGTCCTTAAGTAATTATTAAACAACTTTTTTCGCAGATGACAATCATAATAACGTGTGACCTAGGTACTGATACAAATAAATTGAAACATAAAATAAACAAAACAACTAACTTCATCATAACCTAGATGAACAATAATAAGAACCATAAATATAAGTAAAAAAATATTTAAAATTTAAGGTACAAAAATAAAACAATCGACAAACTTAACATTTAACACATTTTAAAGAGCATTAAAGAAACAGTAAAAATAAAATTTCTGGATATAATAATAGATGAAATTATCCAGCGTTTTAATGTATTAAAATCAATAAATTTGTGTACGTAGTACGCTAGACTAAGACTAGTAGTATTATACGCATAACATAAAAATAAATTATTATTATTAAGATCGTCTCCAGGTCTCAAACTATTTTTGTATCAAGTTTCGACATAGTCAGCTAATCAAGAAATATTGCTATTGAATTCATTTAAACATTAAATCTCTACAAAGTAAATAAAATAATATAAATACAGTTTAATAGTTACTATTAATCTTTTCTAGTGAAATTGACGTAAATTTGCAAAAGCATTAAGTATATAATTAATACCAATTTCTTTAATATCACGATTAACTCGTATTTCTGTTTTAAGTAATTTTAATAGAGGCAAACAAGATCCGCTGAGTTAGCTGTAATGGTTCACCCTGGAGGCGATCGGTTCAATTAACGTTTATTGAAAATTTTGTGTACCAAAACCTAGCTTGCAAAACTTCATCCGTATTTGCATGCTAACGACAACCACTTTTTCCTCAAAAAAATATGTATACATATTGAAATTTCCTTAATTCATGTGCCTTTATCTGTTACGCAAAATTATAATTACTTTAATGCTCTCAACAATTATTTATCAAAGACGTCAATAGATAATCGATTAAAGTGCAGGGATTGATTGAAGAGGGAAAAAATTACCATGGTTGTAAACAATTCAGATTATTATAACTGCAATGTAATCTTATCTTAATACCTATACTTTATTCCTACTTATTTTCCCACTTCTTTGCCGAAACATGGATTACATTAGTTATTTTGTGAAGTTTCGGCGACACCCAAAACACGCTATATTCATATGTGGTCAAAGCGATGACATCTAACTTTGCTCTGTAGAAAATTTATGTGGGTAGAAACGGATATTTTCTAAAAGTAAAGAACAGTTAAAATATGAAAAGTAAAAAATGTTCAATCTTTGAAAGACCTGACAAGGCAAATGTTACAATTCGTAGGTGGACTTAAAGTGGTTTTATATAAATGTTAACATTGATAATTCAGAATTTTATCAAATCCCTGATATAGATTTTTTAAAAGTTTTATAAAACATTATGTAGAATGTTTTCAGGTTTTAAGGTTTTCTCACGAAGTTTCCCTTTTACCGCAGTAAAATTGATAAACAGTTCATAACATTCAGATGACTTATAAAAATTAGAGGACAACCGCCGATGTTTTAGGTTGCATTTGAACTCGAACACAATGGAGCGGGACAGTTCATGCATGCATATTATGTATTACAATTATAAGGCCTTTTTATATTTGCATTTCAATCAATAAAAAAACAAAAATAAAAATAAGGTGGGCGTTGTCGAAATTCGGCAATAATTCGTGAATATTTTAAATGTACGTTATTGCGGTTATTCTGTCAAACAGTGCCTCTTAATTGAATACACTTAATGGATTACGACAATCTTCTTTCTTATATAGCGGTGTCTTAATAAGAGTGCACTTTTTCATTTTTAAATAAAAATATGTATTTTGTGACAGAGTTGTGATATTATTATTAGGTTGTAAAGAAGACATGTTCCGATTAAGTATGGAATAAAATATCCAGCAAATGGCCCCCACGGCTCTGATGACAGGCCATTACTGTTTTCATGAAATTTTTTATGACTTGTACACAAAGATCTGGCTGTATCTCACCGATGATGCGTTGTATCTCTGATTTGAGCTCAGGAATTGTTTCTGGTTTATTCGCATAAACCTGAGATTTCACAAAACCCCAAAGAAAAAAATCGCACGGCGTTAAATCGCATGATCTTGGTGGCCACTCGACATCAGAATTTCGTGAGATAATGTGTTCTGGAAATCGTGTCTGCAATAAGTCAATTGTTTCATGCGCGGTGTAACAGGCGGTGCCGTCCTGCTGAAACCACATGTTGTCCAAATCCATGCCGTCCAATTGAGGCCACAAGAACTCCGTTATCATATTCCTGTAACGAATGCCGTTTACAACCCGTGTATTTTCGGCCTCATCTTCAAAAAAGTAAGGCCCAATCACGCCGCCTGACCAAAATCCGCACCAGATGTTCGCTTTGGGTGCATTTGTTTCTCATGGATTGCATGAGGATTTTCTGAGCCCCAAATTCGACTATTTTGTGTATTCACGTAACCATTCAAATGCGCTTCATCACAGAAAATGACTTTTTTCAAAAAAACAGGCATCGCCATCACTTTGTTGCATTATCCACTGAACGAATTGCTGACGCTTTCTGTGGTCGGCTGGTTTGAGCTCCTGAGTTAGCTGAATCTTAAACGCATGAAGATGGAGGTCTTGTTGGAGGTTGTTGAGAACGATACCGAATTGACGTTTTCGGGTTTTCGACGACACTCTCGTTTACAGTAGCAATATTTTCAAGAGACCGACCGGTACGTTGGCGCAAAGGAGTCATAATACAATACATTTTTAGTAATCGGAATGAACATAGGTGGCTGCTGTCAAATTTTAGAGTTGTCAAATGCAGGAAAAAATATTCAAAATTTTAAAAATGCACTCTTATTGAGACACCCTTTACATACAAGCTTGCTCCCGTGACTTCACTTGGAAATAATAATAATAAATATGCTAGAGTCACAAGTCCTTATAGATACTATCATCATTGGCTCTTTCCTGTCCTAATGCAAGCAACGGGTCTCGTCGGAAGAGAAGCATTATAGACCATTATCCACTACGCTAGCAATGTGTAGATTGGTGAGCTTCACATAACCTCAAGAAATTTCACGCATGCAGTTTTTTCACTGCACGATAGTTTTCCGTCAACGCAAAGCGATAATTTATTTATAATATGCACGTAACTTCGAAAAATTAAAGATGCACGCAGCGATTTGAACCCGGTCTCGAGGAGCCCGCGGCCGACATCAACCAACTAGGCTACAAGAATAGATACGTCTTCATACTATTTATTATGTTAAGGGTGTAGTCAGAAGAAAAATGAAGAAAGGTGGTAGAACTCTATAGTTAACCACCTGGTAATGGTGGTGCCACCCCATTTATGCATCCTTTATAGCGGTAGCGTTGGCGCCGTTCTGTTCAGGTTTGAAGAGTATTTTCCTTTCTTTTTATGTACCCGACGCGGCAAAAGAGCATGCCCACCTGATGGTAAATGGTCACCGCCGCTCATTGACATCTGTGACTGTCTCTATTTATTTATTTATTTATTTGTAACAAAATCCACAGCTCTTAATGTGACTATAAATATATCATACATACAGAACTTGCAGCCAATTACGGATTTACATTTTATATGCAATATTCTATCATTAAGTAAGCACATCAGTACCCAAGTAAGTATACTTTTTCCATGTACGTGTATGTGGTGTGTGA
>DWPM01000124.1:0-10034 GCA_018251615.1 Spioniades abbreviata
AAACTCGACTCTCATTTTTTCAATGAATTCCGCATTGAAATGCTTGCTCAAAAATTGAAATGGTATAATATTCAGCACATTGCACTGGTAGAAGATAAATCAATCTGCTGTATTACTACACTATGTGTATGACATACAAGTACCCATAAATAATTTTATAATTTTAACAGATTTAGAACGAATAAAGTATTAACTTAATCTGATCCTAAGAAATAATATTTTTAGAAATTAGGTATAGGTAGGTATATAGGTCACGTAAAGTGCTCTATAATATCATGCACAAAGTCCTGAATGAAACGGTACTAAAACAAAAGGAGCACAAAATAAATATAATATTATGTTTAACGCTTTGTTTGACTAAGACTTTGCTGAAAGGAAGACAAAATCGCATCGTGTCGGAAGTAAAGAATTTATTATGCACTTCACGTCTCTTTGAGTCTCTATAATGGAAAATAAACTAGTAGAAGTGCATACACGCCGATGTGATGGTTAATAAGAACAAGTTGTTTCCAGAAATCAAACACTACTTCCACAGGCGCTTTCACGTCGCGGATTAAAACAGTGGAGCTCTTCGTGCGGTTTTCATATAGTATAAGGGTTTGCCTACAGAGGAATTATGCGAAGTTTAAAACTTTGAGGAGTTTTAGAACCAGGTTATTTGAGAACATTAAGGTTCGTGCTCACAAAAACCTAACAATGTTGCTAGCAGCTTAAGGATGCTTTATGTTTGACGAACAACAATCAATTGTTTGATTATTAAATTAATCGTCATCGTTTTAATCTAATTACGTAACCGACGACTATATGATTTTAGCCGAGCACTAAAACAAACACCTCTTGTTTATGTTTTAGTTGCTTTTTAACTCGAATATCTAAACGAAGTTTATTTGAATATTTTTTTGAACACAGGTCTTATCCGATGATTTTCCCACAATACCTTACCTTTAAGCACTTTGGTTAAATATTGTACAGTGGATGTAAAATATTTTTTTAATTCGATTGCAGATACTTTTTATTTGGTTTAAGTAGTTATGTGTTTAATAGTACCCGAGTATAGTAAAAAGTAACCGTTTGATTTTTTCGAACTATTTTCTACGATCTCAACGACATAGTTTTTCAGCTTGGAGCTAATTCTTGCGTAAGCACGGTTTCAATGGTTTTACTCAAACATATCATGATATCTTCAAAATTGTCTCTGAGTCCGGAAAAGTACTATGTTGATGTTGGTGCTGGCGTATTATTACCGGCTGCGACGGTATCACCACTGGACCTATTCTTGCTGCAAAGCAATAGTACTTAAGACACTCAGTATGCGATTAAAATGTAAATAAACAAACTGTTGGTTGATTCCGACTTAATCCACGAGCAGTAACGTTTGCGCGATCTCAGATAAGGTTCCGATCTTATTTGAGATTAAGTATTAATTTCTCATAGGCTGTATTGCCATTTATGCATATCAATAAAAAAACCGATTCGTCATAATGCCGATCAAATACGTTGCCTAAAAGTCTGCAAATGCTTTAACCATGACTTGGTTATGAGCTACCTATATGGCTAAAGTATATTCAAATGTGGTGTGACCTGAAATCACACCTATGATGACGTGTTGCTTGCACGTGTTCAATTTGAAGTTCGCTGCAGTGAGGAATTCATGAAAACACAGGGAAAAGGTTACAGCCAGATGCACAGGCGTTTAAAATCTGGCAGAAACAGTACTGCTCCTACATTTGTGTTTGTGTAGTGTCCGTGCTTTGAGAATAGGAAGGTATGTAGTCGCTTCTTCAGGTTATAAAACATAAGCTATTGTCTTGTCTACACAGGTCAAGCATCAATTAAAGTTAGAAGTCATCAATATTTATGCTTGAAGATACAATGTAAGATGTCTACCATTTTTCATCCTTAATGTTGAGAAGTAGCAGGCAAAAGTAATTTTTTCAGTCCGAGAGCTGCAATTATATTTTAACGTTGGGTAGTTCGTATATCCGTTCACTCCTCCTAAAACACACAAGGAGTTTTTTCAAATAACGTGTGGCCAAATTAATTAAACTTGTAAATAAAACTTGTTAAATAAAATGTGCAAAATTAATTCTCGATGAAGAAGCAAGCAACTTTCTTCACAGTAGTGCTAGCCTACTTGGTTCATACACTTCATACCCGCCTTCCGTTTCGGTGGGTTCGGATTCAAACTTCACCATGCACCCCTAATTTTTCGAAGTTTTATAATATGCATTATCACATGTTTTGTGGTGAAGGAAACCTGCATGCCTGAAAAAAAAACTAATTATAATATGTATGTAATATGTATGTTGGCCAGCATGGACTATGGCTTCCAAACCTTCTCTACTGTGACTGGAGACCCGTGTCCAGCATGTCCAGCATGTCACTGCTAATGGGATGATTATATTATTCGGCATTTATTACCTTATGTTTACTATTTATTACTATTTGCTCGTTTAATTTGAGTAGGCGTTGAGGTTTGATTTTTGAAGTATTCTGACTACGTACTAGCATTCTCATCCTACACCTAAGAGTCCTTAATAACTGACGGATTTCTAACGTAAAACTGTTGTGATTTTGTATACGCTTTCTGACGTGTGCTGCAATATAACCATACGTACATCTAGTGAATTCCGATTATTTCGATTCCGTTCTCGTTAAGTGGAAGAACCGAATTTTATTGTTGAATTTTATTGTTGCATAAGCATGTAGCGTCTACATCAAAGACTTTTACTCGGATATGTAATCTCTTCGCCTATATCAATGGTGGGAAAAAAATCTTAATGGGGACAACAAGTTTAAGAAATTTCAAAGGGGCCAGAATTATAAAAATAGCATTACACGCTTGCACAAATGTAACAAAACACCACTCTTCGCGCCCGCCAACCCGCAACACAAACTACGCGGCTAGTCTGACTAGCTCCGTTACCGATGAATCTATTATTCTATTTCTGGACCTTCACAATATAATTAGCGCGAGCCATATACTGCTCATTTCGAAGGACCGTCGGCGGGCGGAACTAAATGATTTCGTGGGTCGTACTTTGTCCTTCAATAAAAGCCAAAAATCGTATTTAAAATTTTAAGTAATCGGTTTACTAGGTTGATTGAGTATGTGTAAGTTTTTTTAACGATACCGCATGAGAATGCTTATTGTTTGCTGGTGTTGTAAAGGGTTGTTTAAGTAGAGTATAAATTTCTTATATTTTTATATTAATTTGTATACTTTTGGAATATGTGAGTTTAAATTTCTATTAGTAGACCTGTTTCTTCCAAAATACATGAGCTGATTTTGCTCTGCGAAAGTAGCAATCGCACGGAACCCTCCGAGCGCAGATTATACTTAACCAGCATTTTTTAATGTTTTCTGTTCCTTCCTCAGCATCGTTGTTCAACAAAGTTAGTGTTCCGCTTACTTTTACTGCATCAAAAGGCGCACCTTTTGTGAGATGCCTAGGAACAGCTCGTGTCTAGGAAAAAAAGTAGTTATTATAGTATTTTTTTTAAATCGAGCACTCCAGAGGCGTTACTCAACATCTGTAAGTACTTATAAAAGTGCTGAAAAATTGTAAGGAAATGCTTCTGTTTCACAATTTCAGCGGAACTCACTTACTCCGCTTAAGACGGAGGAGAAAATGTAAACTTCTAATGTCCACGTTTACTAGTAATAGTAATTTGTACCAAAAATTAGGATGCCTCTGGGATATCCTATTCGTAAGAATATAAAAAATTACTATATATATATATATATATATATATATATTTTACTTACTTTTCGTATTTATAACTAGCCAAGTTTAAGTTTATACAGAATGTGAGTTACCTTAGTGCAATAATTTTTTAGTTAAGTTAACCCATTTTTAACACTCTTCATTTATTCAAATCGTGAGACGAATTCCAATAAAACAAATCGTATAGACATCTGAAACATCCTAGCTTCCGTCAAAGAAACAGAGTTGGTTAATGTACTTTAATTAGTTACTATGAACACAAAGGATGCACAAGGTCGAAGCGCTCGAAATGTAGGCTTAACCACATAAGCTCAGGAAACCGGCGGAAACGTTGTTTGTAGGTAAAAAGCACAATTACTTATGTAATGGTATATTTTTTATAAGGAACAGCCTATACACACTAGCTTGTGCATCGGGCAAATATACATTAATACTAGTAGACCTGAAAAAGGTTGTTCTACCATATAAATTATTAAAAAAATATATGAAATTATTTAGTGAAAAACGAAAAATAAATCTGTATAGGGACACCCTAATTACCTACCGATATAAAATATATTTTCCGACCAATTCTCATGCTTACTAAATCAAAAAGTTTCATAAACAATATTCGAGCCGTGAACACCGTGACACGAGATTTTTTAACCGACTTCTCTATATAAGAAATATAAAACTAGCGAATCGGAAAACTGTAGTTCAGCCCAAATTTTAATTAATTTAGGTTTTATCATCTTCTGAGTTTATTATTAATAAAGTATTAGTTACAGAATACCATAGAAAGAACACTTTCAGGTTTCCCAGATTTAAAAATATCATGTAAGTTTTTCCAAATTTTGAGGCCCAAAAACCTTGCTGGATTTTAAATTAATCTGAAATTTAAAAAATTAGCTAATTCGACTCTTCCGTTTATATTTAAATTAATTTGGTATGATGATATCATTGTGTATCTATGATATGGGCTATAGAAACCAAACATCTTATAAAGCAATGGGCAGGTTTTCACGGTTTGCTTTGATGTGACTAAGGCTTTTGACTAGGTCTGGCATTAAACCCTCTTCGTCAAGCTTTTATCTAATGTCTGCAGGTCGTTAATTTAAGTGTAGGCTCCATTTTAAAACACCAGTCTGTTTGATAATACATACACCAAGTCTCCTTGTGATGATGCATCATTTTTAGACGATAGTGAGTGAATGCTGAATCCGACTTTTACCTGAAGTGAAGAACGTTTTGGAAAGGGTCTCGGAATGGGGTCAACGCAATTTTGTCAAGTTCAGGCTCACGAAGAAACAAGTCTTGTTTTTTTCGCTACAAAACTCCCATTCGCTGTAGCACCTAAGTTGCAGGGAGAGTTGGGATTTCGTTGTTGACATTACGAGTAATGTACTAGAGTTACCTGTAACACAAAGCAAATCTGGCATCAAAGTGGTTGGTGTCCTGAACGAAGCGAAGCAATAATTTTGGTGGATAGCTTCATCTGCTTGCTTGCTAAAATTTTCCATTACCTGGGTCCAATATCTAGGAGGTCGTCTATTGCAAGATATTGACCGACAGGTTAGGTTAGCTCCCTCAGTTTTCTATGTGTAAGTGCCTTCTAGGGATGATATTTCAATATACACGCCACGAATGATCGAGATGTTGACATCGTTGACGCTAAACTCACCAATTGGACTTGTCAATATTTGTGGCTAGTTATTATGTTGCGTTAATTAAGACACGAGTAATAAAAATATTTCCTGAACTAGAATAGTTTTTGTTTCAAATATACATATTTATATCATAATATATTTTAAGCCGATTAATTCTCCAGACCTCCTCTTTTACTCCTTCATTCTCATTTGTTATAAATATTGAATCACTACTTTATAAGTCCAGTATTAGTGAATGATGTTTGACACTAACTTCGGTTGGTCTAGTATTGTTCTGTACTCAGTCACACACATAAAGTTGTATTATTTTTTCTCTGGTATTTTGCAAACTACATTCATTAGTATTGGATATTATTAATTTGGTGAAAAAAAAAACAGCTAAAGCGGGCATATATAAATCGTGTGTGTGTGTGAAATTATTTTGAAGAAAGTGATTACAAACACTTTATCAGGCAAAAATGAAGATAAGGAAAGAAATTCATAATCGCTAAATGGATGGAGGGAGGTGTCTCAGCCTAGAGCCGGCAGTGTATCCCGTATATTCGGAAGAAAACCAATTGCCATGTGCCATAGAAGCCAACTATGTGTGATTTGGTTTTAAAATTATTTATACTAATTGTACACGAGTTCTGATAATGATATCACTGTGCAACTTATATTCTTGACATTTTCAACCAGGAACTTTGAAGTTGTAAAATAGTTTGACATTTGCACGTCAAACACGAAAAGCATCCATAATAGAAGTAAACGGTTATTGTGAGGAAATGAAGTTAAAGCTACATACATAAGGTACGATTCGAAAACAATTGTTACATTACATGATGTTAAGTTTACATGAAATATTATAATAATTATTAGTAATTAAAGTTTTACTGATTTGGAAACGAGGTTTTACTAAAAAAATAAAAATAAAAATGATTGTAATCATCCATGTTTTATTTTTGAGGATTTAGACAACTTACCATTAATTTGTAATTTTCTGAATTTATTGCACGTAATGAAATGTGATACACAGTTCACATGATATTCACAATAATCATATAGGTTAGGTTACATTTATTGAACAGAGAACAATTCAATTTACTAAGAATGTTTCCCTTCTTTTTCATTTATATTTTGTACACTAATTTTATTATCTAATATTATATAATTGTATAATCTAATCGTAAATCTTCTAATACAATTTTATAAATAATTTGTTATGATCTTCTGTTAATCTTCTTGTTGTATTACATACTGCCGGAAAGCGTATTCTTATTTTTTGACCAAATCGTAAAGTTAAAATGTTAAAATATATTCGCACTATGAACATTGATGCATACCATAAGCTTTACCTAAAAGCTTTGTATTTACTAGTATAAGCCAGCCATTAATTATGCTGTTCGTTAGCCGCCTGAGGGCATGATACTCTTGCTATAAGTAGGTACCCAAACCCAGCTATAACTACTCCACTAATTGAGCTTTGCGGGTAATCCGACTTACTTATCGATTAATGGAAGTATGTACGTACATGTAATAGCATGTTTACTCTAATGGGTAAAAATGGGAACAGAAATTTAAATTCATTATTCAAATTTCTGAGCCCCCCCTTCCTTGGTATTACCCCCAGTAACCTTTAAAAGGCAGACAGATACTGACAGATGGGTAGGTGATATAACTGACTGACTGAATGAGTCATACATAATACATTTTTAAACAAACGTACGGAGATATATCACATGTATGTAAAAAAACTGACCTCTAGCGCACACACCTTTTGGGAGACTAATAAAATAGCAGGTGCAAAAAAACCAGTTTAAAATTGTTAAATCCCATCAATGCTTTTAATAACGTTCGAAGTTTGCAAAATTTGGCTGCAATTCAAATTTTGTCAATCCGATTGTTGTTGCACTATATTTTTTATATATGCGTAACGGAAACCACTCCGAATGTATGTAGGTACAATTTTAGATCAAATAACAGTTAAGTAATAAAAAATTGCATAAGGTTAAATGTTATTGGTTTTATTTCAGGTTTTATTTGAATTGTTTATTCAATAATTGTTTATTAATAATCATGCGGAAGATATATATTATATAAAAGTACATATACACCTTGTGAAGTAAAGGAAGAGCCTCTCGCGTCTATCTGTTTCAGTGTAATTTTTTATAGTTCTACTGCATGAGATATCTACTTAAAGATGAAAGAGTTTGCGTCATAGTTCACCACGCTGACCAAGATGCGGATTAACGTTTTTCACGTTATTTTAAGGATAAAATTAGGAAAAAATTGCCGAGCTAACGAGTATTTTATTAAGATTTCTTCCTTTTTTGGCAAAATAATTGTTAATTCATTGTAAAAATCGCATTTTGGAATTACTTGCTGGGATCCGAACCTAAGCCTACCGGAGGAGGAGATCGAGATTCCCAATATTTAGGCCATAACTCCCCTAAATTGCTTTAAATTATCTAATTGCTCTAAATAAGTAAACCATTGAACATAATTAATTGTTATACACATAGGAACCTCCTTGTATCCTTGTCCGTTATGAAATAAATATGCGTCTTAAAATTTCCAAATGATCATTTTGTTTTCAAATGAGCTGTCTAATAAAACATAACTTGTGAACTTGCGAAACTTGTTTGAAAAAAAAACCAACATTCTCTGTCCTCATTATCCTTAATAATTAATTCATGCTGCTTACATTGTTTTGTTATCTTTATGTTATCGATTTTCTGGCCAAATAACATCTTGATTATTATTACTATATAAACTGTGACCCGCGTATATTTTAAAAGAAATGCGAGCGGACTTTCAATACTTTTTTGAAACGAATGTCATTGTGGCTTATGTGATTTTTTAGTCTGTCTTTATGTCAATCTTCATCAAAATCGGATTAGTGGTTTAGATTTTTCAAACAAACTTCCATCCCCTTTTTATTCTTTTAGCGATTGGTTTTTGAAAAGAAGTAGCCTATATTTGACATTGGGTGTCTATCTGTTTTTAATCCTACATTGTATCAAAATCGGTTAAGAATATTTTGTTGTAGGTAGATAGGTACGTTATAATTTGTTGTAGGATTTTTTTGTGTACCCTAACCAGACCAAGAAGAGCGTCAATTAAATAATGCAAAAGTAACTTTGTGAATATTACATCGACGTTTACAAAAAATGATGTTATAAGCTGAATGTGACAGGCGATGTTCTGCCAAATATCTTTGTATGTATATTAATGTTCACGTCGATCAATTAAAAGTGATACACTACAGCGTTGCCTGGTGGCGAGATACAACAATGGGGATACAATAAAGAACTCCATAAAAAAATAAATGCATACTACTACATCTATATATATCACCAATACAAATATTCATTATACATAATCATATATTTTAATAGATTGGTACCTAATTCGATTATTTAGTGATGTAAACGAATGTCGATTCGCATACATTTGGCAGCAATGTAATGATTTATGCGCATATACATTTCAAAATGTTGCCTGATTATTAAATCTTTTGACTAAAAATACCACAGAGCATATAATACATTTAGTACTAATTATAATTCCCGTGATCATTGGATATTTACGCACAAGTGCATCAATGTACAGTTCCATTTAAATTTAATAACGGATAAAACTTAGGTAATATGATAAGATATTTTCGGAGAACAGGTTTTGGTTACGTTTGTCTTTTCTGATTTACATCTACTGAAAACACCATCGTGAAGGATAGCGAGGACGACAGATTTTATCGAGATAATTGTGCGAGAATATTTTTTCTTTTCTTTATAAAATTGTCGGTAGGTGTCTTTCGTGATTCTGTTTGATCTCTTCTTTCAGTTGAGTTTTATTCGCAATGTGATCCTTTTCTACATATTAAGTGAGTAATAGCTACTGTTTTACAATTTTCCGCCCCGATGTAATAGTTGTTATGTACTAGCTTACCCGGTACAAGTTAGTTGATATTGATCATCAAAAACCTTATACTGTCCCACTATTGGGAATGGGGTTCTCCTCACGGGTTCATTCTCCTCAGTGATCTGAAGGGTCGTAGGACATAATTCAATACGCCACCAGAGTGAGAATTGATGGAAAGTAAGAAAATTTTATTTCTAAAGAAAACAACATCACTTATAATAACTTGGACATAATACAATATTAAATTACTAAAAAAATATGTAAAAATTATACAAGATTAAATAATGGATAAAAACATTGAATGTGTGTGTGTGTGTGTATGTGTGTGTGTGTGTAATTTAAGGAACATTATGGACAACTGTTCTGATTTAGAAAAATTAGAGGTATGTTAGGATATGAATCCAGACCCACCAGAGTGAATGGCAAATATCCAATAATCCTATAACTATGTATAATCCAACTAGGCTGTGATAGCCCAGTGCTCTATTAATATTAATATTAACTGATTATTATTTAAGTTTATCTGACACTGGGTGTGCCAAAATGGCACTTTTGTTCCAACCATAATAGTCACGATTGGACTTTTGTTATTTGTCGTAATAAATTTTAATTGAATAACTAAATTATGACGTTGACGCTGCTATATCATGGCAAGAAACGTTTAATATCTCAGACGAATTCGCAGTGAGAAAGCTTGGCTAAAATATTTGCACTAGAATTCCTTTTTGGAGGGGGTATTACGATTTTCTCGGTGTGAGTC
>DWPM01000125.1:0-10021 GCA_018251615.1 Spioniades abbreviata
ATTTTGAGTCGGTCACAGATGTCCGTGCGCTGCAATGACCTTTTGCCATCAACTGGCCTGCATGGTCGTTTAATTTTTCTATTAAACCAAAAAAATAAAATTACCATTGCGTTTGCGCATTCGAATTCGAAATTTGAAATTCAAATATTTCCAAATTCCGTTATGTAGTAGTTGTGACTGGTATATTGAAAGCAAGTGACAGCTGTCACGCAGCAAAATTATCTAATTGGTAACAGATTGGTACTTTTCAAACGGCTCGTAAATTATCGAAACCAGCCATGTCACGCGGCGCGGGAAACGGGTTAGTTTGCTTGTTGAAATTTGGTAAGCAAAAAATTCGGTAAACGGTTTAAGAAACTTTATTCTCATTAAGTATTGAAATGTAAACAAAATTTAATTAGGATCGTTCGATTGCATTACTGTTTCTATTCGTAAATGTAATTAAAGCAATTAGTCTTCCAAAGGGATCGTTCGAAAGTAACTACATCTAAATACCTATATAAAGTTCTTAATTGTACACAAAAATTACATGTATAGGAAAAGTCTGAGATATAAATGGCATATTTAGTGGAATATAGTCCTAACTGTGTAAGTCTTAAATAGGGAAATGGGACTTTGTTCTATGAAGTGTGCGATATTACCTATTAGGTACATATATAAAATGCGGGGTCATACTTAATAAGCGATATTTACTGACAGGATTTGGGTAGAAAAATGGATTAAACAGGCCTATAAAAGTTCAGAATTTTAAGGTATATTAAATAGTAGATACATACATCATCATCATCATCATCATTAAACCATTACTGTCCCACTGCTGGGAGCGGGTCTCCTCTCACAAACGAGAAGGGTTGTAGGCCATAGTCCACTGGTAGGCTTTCGACTGGAGGAATCCAGTTCCTAACTTGTAAATGAAAAACTTGTAGCTGATTAAGAATGTATTGAAACAATGCATATTTATTTGTAGACTTGTCCTCTATTTAAATAAAGGAAGAACTAGAGACGTGCAGTATGTTTTATTTATTTATTCAATATGAGTCCGAAGTTGACCAAAATTTTTCACCAGACGGCGAGTGGCGAAGTGTTCAAAAATTGTAAACGCATGAACATAACAAAAATCACTCACTCTTAAGACATCAACAATACGCGTGTTACACTTAGGCTTATTATTACACTTAGGCGTATTAGAAATAGGCGTAGGCAGTTCAAGAAATGCCCTAAACAGTCCTTCCTTCTGTGGCAGCAACTCGTCTGGCGTTCCAAATGTCCATCCACGACGGTGACCACCTATCACCAGCTGGCGTGCAATCTGAAACGCTAAAAGATATACGACAATCGCCCTACATTTTGACAGATATTAGATTAAGGAACTGTGTACATTTTTTTATTAAATAAATAAATTAAAAAAATCTATATATCTTCGTATAAACCGGCAAAATATTAACGACTCTAATTAAATCGCCCATGTCTATACGCGATGGTGATCATCTACCGTTACATCCCTATCAACCTGGTCGCGAGAGATATTAAACTAAATTTAATACCTTAATTGCATAAGATATCCAACGAAATTCTCCACGCAGCCAGCCTAAGAAATTTCGGGTGCAGAGTGCATCGCACCCAAATTACTTCAAACATTCAGTTCCAGTTTCTATCGAAAATCAAACGCCGGCTGCTGGTTCACACGCGATAAACACATTTGGAAGTACGGACAATAATAAATATAAGTAGTTGAAATTACACGTTAGCTGCCGAAGTGGGCAATTGATTACTGCGCGTCTTGTTAAGTGGCAAGAGAGGAATTAGTGCGCGGTAATGGCGATCAAGTACTAATAACGCCTCGAAAGTGAATCGGTAAGTGAGGTGTAGAGGACTGTAGATCCATAGGTCGCTGGTTCAGATCCGGCTCGAAGGACCAGACTCAATTGTAGAGGACTGTGGAACGCCGAAAATAAAACACGTCGTTGTTGCGAAAAATCGAATAACCGACTGGCCTAGGTGTTAGGCACCTACCCACAAAAAAATTTATATTTTCAAAAATATCAAAAACAACGACGGTACCAACATTAATACAATTTTATAAAATAAATACATTTGTAAATCTAAACAAAAATTAAAATAATTAAGTTATAGGCATTTTTACATACACACAGGGCCTGTGTGCCCAAAAAAAGGCACGTTTCGCCTACATGGGGCATATCACTCGCAGGTGCAGAGTTTGAATCCGCGTAAGAAAAAAAAAATATTTTTATTTTATGTCATAAGGTATAAAAATGCATTTAAGTGAACGTTAAAAAAAGATTAATAACAATAAAACAAAAAAATATTATGTAATATACATGCCGCATTCATCAGTCTCTCTGCTTTGCCTAAAGGTTGGTAGAAAATGCTTATAGCATTAAGTCCGCTTTTTGTACCACAATAACGTATAAAAAAGTTTAAATAAATAAATCAATGAATAAATAAACTATCGTTCATTACCTTTAATCACTCATTCGTATCCATCCGTATCGGTATCGAAAGTACCGGACACAGAGGAAAATACCAATATCTTCTTTCGTATTCCTATTCTTTAAACACTGCTGAAAAAATGGTAGTCGAATCCGAAACCTTAACAATTTTAGATGGCCATGTAAGCGTTATGTTTAGTAATAAGTATCAAAGTATTAGTGTATGTTGGATCGTCGATGCGAAGAGTCCATCTCTTGTTGGTGCTAGCTACCTCGAACTTCAATCCTCAAATTCGTAGCTAATCGACGTAAAGTCCATTAATTTGTGAATGCCAATGAGATATTTAATTTATGGTGGTCCGTCGTTACCTGTATCTGTCTGTCCACAGCAGCATGAGTAAAGATGCTTTAAACTCACTTCTAATTGATTCTCTTTTTTATTTTTTCATGAACTTAACCCAGTATGAGGGCTCTTTTAGCACCTTTTTTGAAGAACCCCATATCATAGCACTCCGGAAACGACTCGAGAGGAAGATCGTTCCATTGCTTACACGTTCGTTGTAAAAACGAACGTATTAACCGGACCGTGCAGGACCGCCGCCCGTCCCGATGATGGGGATGGAACTTTAATCTTCTTCGGGTGGTGTAGTGGGAAAAAGTCGAAGGAGGCGTCAAGTCAAATAGTTCCTAGTTATATTGTGATATTAACGAATTTTCCATCAATCAATTCTATGTTATACGGAAACATAATTTGCGACAAAAAAATAATAACAAAAAACAAACAATGAATAACTATAGACGGCGTTCAATTAAAACGAATTCAATCTCCGGTCGAACTTCCAACGGTCCACGGCTGACGAATTAATTGCTCACGTATCTCGTTGAGATCTTTTTGCCGCGTCCGGGACTCGAACCCGACAATGGCGATCGCGAGTCCGCTAACGGTCGCCTACGAATCAGATTGTCATTACACGGTGGTTGTGTTGCGGGCATGCCTGAGCGCAAAAAGTTTAGATGCCAACGTTCCGGCCAGTAGTGCGATTTCGGTGTATTGGCCGATGACGTATTTTTTTTGAGTTTTCACACGCACGAAGCGAAGCCGGCGAAGACATGATAGCGCTTAATTTTTGGCTCCCACACCTATTCAGAAAGAATGTAGAAAGGTTATAAGTTCTATGTTATTATAATTCTGGTGTTTGTATTTATCGCAATTAGAATAATCGAGAAAAACTGAGAAGTATCATTCTTAAAAAAATCTGAGTGGTTTCATTATAAAACAAATGTGTGGGTCGAACACTGTTCTGAGCAAAGGAGTTTAAGTTCATTTTATATAATCATGACACGGAGAATTCTAAAAATAGCAAGTTGAAGAACAAGTATCGTTACAGTATATTTTTGTACGAGCTTCCTATTGAGGAATTCCTGGCGTACTATAATATGATGTTTTAACACTTCCTCGTCTATAGGAATTTGGTCCGTATTGCTTGAATCTGTAGACGACGATGACAACTTATTCACTTGGTGGAATATCGAAAAGTAATACAGAGTATTACTACATTATACAGAGGCTGTAGGTATCAATGGTCATATTGAACCGATTTTACTCAAACTTATATCAGTGAGTACGTCTAGTAATACGTGTTTTAATTGTGAAACGTCCTTTAAAATCATTCAGTAAAGTGAATCCATCCGTTCAATCTTATCGGTCAAACGAATAAAAACGCTAAAAGTGTAAATAGGTGTTTTGAGTTCAATAGCCGCTGTAACAGTAAGCATTTGAAAAGTATAACCATGATCGCGGTACAATTTTAAAAGTCATAAGAGGTGTCGTCGTGGTCTATAATAAATTAGTGATAAACACTTTTATATCACATCGCGTGTAATAAACTGGGGCCCGTCGCCGACGAATTATCAACAAACCAATACAAAGACTCCGGTGTATACGAAGGCGCCACGCGACCGCCAAGTGTCGAGCCAAACGGAGATACAAAACGACGAGCGCGGAAACAGAATAAAAAGACGGTACAATTATTGGCGACGGGTCTAACACTTTCTAACTCTGCGGTCAGGCAGCCGCGTGGAAACTGGGAAGGCATTGGTCTGTCCAGCTTGGTCTGTCTAGCTTGACCCGCGTTTCTACTTCCACTAACTGTGACGTAGCGATCTATGATTTGTCGGCGTGGTGGTTGAAGTGCGATCATTGGCTAAAATTTTAAATTTCGTAACGTTATATCACGTGGTATTGGAATCGCTTATGTCATTCTCCTATATTGTTTTCAGTTCTGTGGCGTTAGGTTAATAGTATAGCATGTTCGCTGGTAAGCTGGACCTATTCACCTATAAAAAAAATCTTAGCCAAAGAGATATTGTAACTAAAAGTAAGATTGATAAAAGACTTGTTTTTTTTATAAATACGTGGAGATTGTCAAAAGAAACTATTTAGGATTATTTTCATTCAGTTCAGTGTCATCTGAATGTGATGAGATGGAATATTATTCTAGAGTTTTATGCAAATGTTGCTGATTATTATTTATTATTAGGTAGGTTTTTTAGGCTTTCATCTCAAACGAAGTTTGCAGTTGACATATTCGGTGGGTAATATCGAATTTTATCAAAACAAAAATGTTCGCATTCGTCTTGAGTTACGACAGACACAGCACATGAAAATGAAATTATAAAAAGAATGAAGAAGAAAATAGAATTATTGAGAAACAAGACTTTTACAGATACGTAATTCCGTCTTTGGGACATCCTGTTAAGTAAATAATACCTTCTGAAGAAGATCTCTCAACATTCAATACTTTTATAATAACATCATTATAAACATTTAGTTTTGCGTGTCCGGAATTTGATCTGAGCCATTAGCGAAGCCGACTGACCATTCCATTTCTCTCGCAGGTCGCCCAAAAACAAAACAGCTGATAAAGCAATCGCATCGGCGGCCATCACTCCGAGCCTCCACACACAACTCCGGTTACGTAACGGCGAAAAAACATAAACAGAACACTCGCGGGGCGCACGAGCCGGTGTAATTGTTTCAAAAACAAAAACTCACCACCGGCGAGAGCGCAGCATGAATGGGACGGCCCGAACCGCCGGGAAAACGATAAAAACGACGCTCCATATTCGTGAAATGATTAAAAAAGAACGATGGAAATAAAAGAGTGGAAGAAAACGAACAAGACGCACAGTTCGCGGCACGTACCGTGTCTCGTTTAAAAAGAGAACTATCCCAACGGAGCGTGAATGAAGAACGCGGCCGCTACGAGCGCCGTCGTAACCGTAATCTTGTGATTATTATTTTTATTTTCGACTCGCGTACGCCCTTTTTTTTTCGTATTATTATTTTAGTCTTATTATTTTTCGGTTATTTTATACGTTTTTACGCGTGAGCCGTCGTATGTAGGTCGGGAGCTGGTGTTGTTTTTTTTCTTTTGATTTTTCACGGCAAGGTCGCGGCGGCGGTTGTTCGTTTTGTGGGTGATACGAGGTAGTAGCCCAGACGAGGCGTAATTGCTGCGAGATGTTGAACTTTCTTCTTGTTTATCCTTATTTTCCTCACATATTATGAACGTTACATAAAGCGTTATTCCTTTTGTTCTTCACGTGGTATTACTTTAAGCGTTTACGAGTTAGATAACGCTATAGAAGATATTTAGTCAGATTGTCATAGATCTCAGAATGTAGGGGCTCGTTAGAATATCGGATGGTATTGGCAAGGCAATGTCTTCAGTTGATATTATATTTATGGGTTTTTACATACTACAATACTAGTACCAAGATACTTTTAAAGTATTTTTGCTCTGTTCATAGTGAAACACAGAACACATAGAAGGTCCTGATATAATGTTAATGTTTATTAATTATTTAAAAAAATACAGGAGTAATTTTTTTTACAAAAAAAAATATTTAAAACACCAAAAAAACAACAACATAACAACAAAAAAAATAGCTGTGATAGCTTAGTTCCTGCTCGGGTGGGTCCGGATTCAAACCTTAGCATGTACGTATAAGTTTTCCAAGTTATGTGCATATTATAATTAATTGTCACGTGATTTGTGGTACTTTCGCGAAAACACCGTGACTTCCGCCCGAAAAAATTATTGAGGGCATGTGAAGTCTGGGAAGGTCATGGGAAGGCTGACCACCCTCGCAATGGAATTACAGCGCTGAGGTAATGCGGTAGTGTCTCAGGTGTAGGACTGTGCCTCAGACAACGGGTTGTTCAGAGTTCGGGGTTCAGAGTTCAGAGTACTAATTACTAGTGATAGCATACTTTACCCCTCGGTGTAGTGGTTAGCGACTGTTAAGCCGGAGGTCGTGCGTTCGATTCCCACTCAGGACCAATCAGTGTGATGAGCATAAGCATTTGTTCTGCGTCTGGGTGTAAAAAGAAATATCTATATATGTATCTATTTAAAAATATTTACGTATGTTTATCAGTTGTCCGGTCACCATAACATAGGCCCTGCAGGTGCCTCCTTAGGGACCAGATGACCGTGTGTGAGATGTTCAAAGATATTTATTTATTTATTAATACTGGTGTCACCCTCCGGCAGGTCTGGGTTTAAAACCCAGTGTGTATTCAACAGACTCCTATATTTATTTGAAGAAATATTGGCAAAGGTTTCTGAGATACAATTAGATCAATTACAATTATTTGCGATGTATGCAATTATTTTAAATGAGAAAAAAATATAAAAAAATATTAAATCAGGGTATATTATACGTTTATTAAAATTTTATTGAACGTACACCAAAACTGCTATTAAAATTGTTTGATCAGACCATCCTCTCTCTATTTGGGGTTGGGAGAGTGAGAAAAAAATATGGCGGAAATAAATCTCTTAGCACATGTAACATTATATTGTTAACAAATTCCAATACTTATTAGTAGTATACGCACCTGTTTTTCGGTTTGAGGGTCTGATTGCGGTACACAGTGGTCCATCTTATGCTCAAAGCAGTATTTACTTCGGTCCTATTTAGTCGTATCTAGGTAGCCGTCAAAAGACATAATTCAAACATCATGTCAAAGTTTAATTAGACTTTTTTTCTTTCGTGGTATGGTGGTGGTAATTATATATGCGAAAAAAATATCTGAAGTAATTGTAACATTAATATCTACCTACTAATGTAATTGTAACATTAATGTCTACTTACTGGACTCGTCTGAGTCATGATCGCCATTATCAGAAAGGCAGAGACTTAAACAAAAATGCTTCTTAAAAATTTGAATTTTTGTCCGCCTGGCTATTGAACGTGAAGGTGGTAGTATAGTTATCACCTTGTTCAACACTCATATCTACCTTACAGCGGCAATGTTCGCTTTGTAGAGTGTGGTGAGGTGATAGATGCGTTTTTGACGCGTTTTACATAGTCCACAGAAGTCGCGACGCTTCTACCATCGATGTCATATAGGAGCTATTTATTCGAAATCCCTCACACATGTCTATGAACTGCGGAGACAACGTACCATCAGGTGGCCTCATGCTCTTTCCCTTCCAAACCTGAATAGTAAACTAGTATCATGGTAATCGCATACGTCAAATGTCAAAATAAAAAAATCAAAATCTTTTATATTTTGTAATATGGATACATACTTTAGGATTTTATTTAGTTATTTTGTTATCGCCACAATTTACTATTTATGGGCGTACAAAAAATATTATTTGAATTATAAAAAACAACCTGAAATTACAAGGTATTCTAGGACATATCTACGTTCATTTTGCCTAATCGACTCATGAACCATCGTATGCAAATAATTCTCTCCACAGACTGCAATAAACACATGTACGCTTTTACACTATTTCTAGATCAGCTAAAGCATAGACCTTTGTTCGCTGGAATGTTTTCAGCAAACAGTAATGCGAATATAATTATCGTGCGGGTAGTCACTCGCTCCTTCGCGTGCCATTGACCTCGAATCTGTGTTCGAGACGAATGGAAGCCGAAGTTGTTCTGTTGGTTCCGCAGATCTTATTTTGTTTGTGAGGTTATTTTTTTAAAATAAAGTTGGAATAGCAAATAAACATGTACAGCTGGCAGAGTAAAGTAGAGTAGATGGAAAAACTTTTATTCACAACAAGGTATAAAAATACATTTGAGGTCAACGGCTTTGATATGGGGTTCTTCAAAAAAGGTGCTAAAAGAGCCCTCCTTATAGGCAAAGCATTGGCGACTCCCCTGATGTTGCCCATGTCCATAGGCGACGGTGACCGCTTACCATTAGGTGGCCCGTCTGCCTCTTTGCTAGGTAAAGTTCATAAAAAAAAAATAAGTCATTCCTGGTTATGGGAGAACGCGAGAAGAAAGCAGGTGGGATAAATATGTAAATATTAAAAAAAATATTGAACGGGGTCTGTATATTCTGGAATAGTAGAAAATTAGCAACGTTGCTACTTTTGAAATCTATGGTAATAGGTTAAAAAGTCTTTCAAATTACCATACTTCTCAAATCAAAACACCACAGTGGTCCCGCTGCGGTTCTGCTATATTGCTCACGACTGTACTTGCACTTCGCACCCCGTGTTGCAAAACGTAGCTTCGATGAATGGAATAGAGATAGATTTATCATGATCAATCCTCGTTACTATATGGGTAAACACTGCCTGAGACCCTTGAGGACAAGAATACTCGTAAATGCAAGTTTATCACGAAGTCTTCCTTCGATATTTAGGTATCGTTACATCTGGGGAAGTTCTGAATTCTAATTTCAATTACAATTTTAGAATCATGAGAGAAAACGACTTTTTTATTATTCTCGAAAAAACAAACAGTAATGCTGAGAACCCTCGACCAGGGAACCCTAAATAATGTGATGGCAATTAAAGACCTATTACGTTATATCTTTTGTTGAACAGTTCGTAGCCGTAACGTGTTTCGGGCGAGCCGCTAACTGATTTTGAATCGGTGTTTGTGATTCGACTTTTTTGGATCTTCAAAAAATAAAAAACCTTAGTGCGTACGTACTGTTGTGTTGACAGGAATAAGTAATGGCAAAACATTTTCAATTTTAACACTGAACGATTTCTATCACTCGCCTGAGATACGTGGTATTTCTCAGGGGTTTTCCGCTTCGGTGGATCAGGATTCCAATCCCAGCGCAGATTTTCGAAATTTCCTGTATTTCGTCCAAGTTATGTGAGCATTTGATTATAACTCGCTTTAACAATCAATAGTCATCACAAAGACACCTGCGTGCCTAAGAGATTACCGTGATATTCTCGCAGGCATGTAAGGTCCGTAGAGTCGCGTTTGGTCAACGTGGTAGTCTATGGCCGAATAATCTGAGCGTTCACGGCCCTTTGAGCTTTGCACGGCAAAGAAATAACGGGCTGATGATCAGGATAATTTAGATATTATATTCTGATAGCCAGCTCGTTCCTAGGTGCGTTCCTGCCTGCGCAGTTGTCCCATCCAAGCCAGATCAACTACATTCCTCTTCAACCTTGAAAATTCATGTAGCTTAATTCAACCCTCCGTTCTCGTAGGACTTTTGCAAGATTCAAAGCCCTTTCCAAAATTATACGAAGATTAAGAATGGCCTAATCAGCCAAAAACGCTTA
>DWPM01000126.1:0-10000 GCA_018251615.1 Spioniades abbreviata
CCGATTTTTTTTATTTTAGTTTACTTTTCGGAAAGGTCTGTTTGGGTTAACAAAAATTCTGCCACACGGTTAAATTTCCCTTCTGCCATATCGCGCAACGCCTGTGAATTGGCGGTGTATGATTACGAATTTAAGCAGTCACAGCTAATATGAATGACAACGGACCGACCTACTCGACATTCATTTCCCTTGGCGCACCTCTCTTATAATAACTTACACGGCAACATCGCCTTAAGATACGAATATATGTAAGTACGGGACGATAGGGAACAACTTAATATGAAACCTACACAAACGAGCTATACAACTAACTACACCCCAATTTACTCTGTTTCTGTGGTGTTTTATTTTTAGAATATTGCAGTATCAAACTGCGGTCCTGAATAGAATTAAATTAGCAGCGGAACAATTTTCGACGTTTGAATTGGCGGACTGCAAACACGTTTATACATATCTGATGAAGGTGCTGGCTTTGGCGCCCTATAATCCAGATACGACCCTTGAATGCGAGCGAACGAGCGGGTGGCCGAGGTTTTAGAGTGGCCCTTCAATCAGCCCTTCCTTGCGGGCATGCGCGGGGGAGGAAGAACATGGCGCGGGGAGCGGCGGCACGAGGACCTTTGAGCTCAGACTCTTTGACTCGAGCCACTGGCGCACTCTTCAAGTAATGATTCATTCTGCTGATGACTGATGCAGCTAATACGGCAGTTTCCCCTTTAACTGTAGTTCGGGATTAAATGATCCGAATGGCATCAAATATTAACAGCGGCATTTCAAAACAGGCATTCGGATGCCGTTCACTCCAGGGTGTTTTTAGAATGTCCGAGTATTCTAAAGAATGCAATATTGTAAATATTCTCTAAAAAACTTTATTTGTTTTATATTCTGCAAATCTTCGTACTCAATAAGTATACATTTTAATATAAAAGCGGCGAGCATTGAATTCCAGGTATTTTAAAGTTACATCCAATTCCAATGATATTTGATCTTGCCCTTTATGAATCGACTTTTGCTTAGAAAAATGTATCTACTGAAAGATTCTTTGCTGGATATTTTTCAATATTTCCCGTTTGCTTCCATAGTTGAGAGCGTGCGTCAATAGAATATAATATATTCAGTTGATATGAGGTTGCGAAGGCGGGTCGTTATCATGTCAAAGAAACTATCGCATTACCGGACTCAAAGACTGCGGTTTGTTTGATGTCAGTCATGACCGATAGATCTTACTCAATAAATTGGATTACAACCTCCTTTTTAAAACGCATGTGATCTTAGGCAGGATATTTGCGTTTGCCCTTTCACCCACATCTATTATTTTCAATCCATTTGGATTCCTTCAGTTTTAAGCTTACAAGTATTTTATGCCAATGGATAGTTTAACGTAGGTATTACAAATCTAATCTGATTGAGACTTCAGACATATAGGTATATTATATCCATATATGGCTCATGTACAAAAAACATTTCGGGATTAGCGAAATGAAAAAACTGGAAGAATATGTAAAAGTCTCTTTCGTCATTACGTTCTGAAGATCAACATTTTTTCTCGTGCATGCAGCAACGCGCTGGTTATAATGCATGCAACGCAAAACAGACACCATATAATTCATTCACCGAAGCTAGGCTAAGTCTGAAACACAGCTTTTTATTCCGCACACAGAACCGACTGCATTCTTGCTGCATATCAAAGTGTAAAATAACATTTCCTTAATACATCTCAAATGACGTTGGAGTTTATGGAAATTGTAATACACGCTTGGAATATTTCGGTTCGCATGAAACGCTGTGTTGCGGTTTTATAAAAGCTACTTTTTCACATTCAAATCATGTTCTTATTAACGGCGGTCTCCGTTAAACATGCTTCCGCGAGAAATAATACTTTGAAGTTTGTATGTCGAACTGATAAAGAGATTCCTGTAAAGATCTACGGTCTACATATTATAATTTTACGCGACGACTTTATAGAATGCTACTTTGTTTGATGGGAATTTTCCGCGGAACTTTATGAAAGTCGAATTATTTCCGGTTACTTACGCAGCCGCTGTTTCGTGCGTCCGTGATGGAGTGCTACATATATGGGAACTTTCTACATTATTTGCAGTTATATTTTGTGGCAATACAATTTCATATGTATATTATAGATTATCTTCCTTACACATATGTTATTTATTACAAACAAATTTAAAATCATTATAACAAGTAAAATGCAAGTAGGGACTGGAAAATTTATCTAATAACTATTGCAGTTGTGTCCAATTTGAAATATTCCGACATTTCAATATGATCATCAATATATTATTGTATATTGGTTTATTTGTGCCTGCATGTAAAAAATATATCTGTCTAAGTGTGCACATAAAAAACATATGTATGTTGATCAGTCGTCCTCATAACCTGCTCTCCAAGTTTGGGATCAGATGAACGGTCATGTGAGCGATCTCAATATATTTAAAATTTATTTATTTATTATTTATTAATCGGCCTTCCCGTTCTAATTCCAAATCTTGTAAGTGGCCTCACGAAGTTTTTTTTCACCTTTAAAGCGAGTTATAATTATTTTTCCATACACACGTAATTTAAAATTCTTATCTCGAGATATATTTTATATTAATAGCTTTCTACATATTGTACTCAAAAAATTACGTCATTGTAAATTTTATTTAAGGAAAAAATAAAGTGAAAATTAAGAGAATCAACAAAAGAAGATAAAACTGGCTACGAATGCCGCAACATAAAGTTCTTAATTAACATGAGCGGTCAAAGTATTAATTTCACCATTAATTCTGAGTAATTGCGCCCGGGATCATTTTGGCAGATATTACACTTTAAATTTTATTTATGTTTTGTTTTTCCTAGAATATGTTTCCGCGTCTATGTTTAATTGGTATAAACGGCAGTATTATGATATATGAATATGAATATTTATAGGGATATTTAGGCAATTCGCTTTTGTTATACCTGTTTTTCGTCGCTTAATAGGAATCGTTTTAACTTTTTTATATTAAAACTTTTTTTTTATTTCAGGTATGTATTTTAACGGAAAAATTTTACTCTTTTGCTGAAGGTAAGTGCTTACAAGTTTTTCCTGAAACAATTAAAACTTAAATTATAAAAAAAGGACATCCATTAATACTTATGCTACATATTAATGATATTTGATCTGAATATATAGATTTTTTCGAACTATTGCACTATTGAACAATTTTGAGGCAACTATAATGTAGTTTCTCTCCTCTTATTAAAAGTTTGTTTTAATAATCACTCATATTAACAAAATACTATTCAGTACCTACCAGCAACGCATAAAACATAAGGTGTCGCGCGCCCTCTCAAGTTCGACAAATCACGTTGCTGGTGGAAGGCAGACAAAAATACGCTTTCCACCTCAGACGAACGCCTCTCGAACTTACGCAGCGGCAACGGTCAAGTGCTTTTGAATACCGATACTCTAAACGTGATGGATCAATGTGCAGGGTGCGTTGTGTGTGGGTGTAGAAAATTTATGCTAAAGAATGTATACAAAAAAAGGAAAATAAGGCAATTAAAATAAAATCAAGTAAATAGATTCCTTAGAGACTAGAATTAATTTTTATAATCCGCAATTCCATTATTTGTCAAATATCGTTAATCTATCAGCAACGAAACAAGTTGTATTTAAATAATAGTTACTGTACAAAAACCAAGTCAAAAAACATGCCGAGATACCAAGAAGCGTTTAAATAATACGTAGAAAGGATTCACCGCAACATTTATTTAAACCGATAAGACGGCGGCATCCTAAAATGTTATTGTATGTGATTGTAATCCGCTAAAGGCGATAGCAGATATTGGACCAGTTGCCGTCTCGCTCGCCATCGGAATCCTATCATCCGGTGCGGCCGGACTCTACACGATGCCCGCAAGATACCCGACATAATGCGAAGGCGATCCACTTAATAAATGGATTTGGATACGTTTGTTTTAACGTTCTCATACGAATACAGAGGTACTTCTAAGCAGACCAGTATTATAAAACACAATAAAAAAGTTTTACAGCTAAAAATAGCTCACACTTAATCTAAAGATAAACAAAAACATAATATAAAAAGCAACTAACTGACCGGTAACAAACAACTTAACACAAAACCTCATTAGAATTTAATTCAGTTTAAAGTTCATGGATCGTAGTGCCAGCTTTCCACCAGGGAAATTTACTTTCTAAATGGACTGTGAGCTCGTTTGCCACTGCATAATATGGCAAAAAATCAGAGACATCCACCGCGTTTCTCTTGAATTTAAATATGTTTTAATGTAAATAAGCGCAATGGTATAAAGGAATCTGTTCAAAATGATTTGGATATAAATAGTATTTCAACGTCTTATTCAATTTTAATAAAATACCATATTTTTATAAAGCTTATAGCTGCTGAAGTGTTGCATGTCACCCTAATTTGGGTTGCTCTTAAGATACTTACAAAGACGGCAAAGTTGTGGAGTGCTAAAGGCGCTAAAAGCACCGCTACGCTAATCCTCCTTCGATATCGAGAACTCGAAATATAATATAAATAAGAATCACGTATGTAATAAGACGAAGAGCAAGCGCATTCCTAACACGTCCCAGGGCTTGCCCGGCTTAGTCCAACTTGGCCCATTATCCATCGCTCCACACTGTTTGACCACCCAATACAGAATTTAAAAACTTTGCGCCGAATAAACTATATTTATTAAAAACCACTTTCATAGCATATCTCGTAAAACAAAATTGAAGTCTCAATCGACTTTTGTGATATATGTTTGTACGTTTTTGCACTACGCAGATTTGAAAGCAATAAAATAAATCTTAGCTACGAGGGTTATCTACCAGAATGAAAAGACTTATTGCGTCTTTCGAAAATAAAAAAAATACGACATTTTTACCCAATTTTTTTGGTGCGATCAGATGTTTTAAAGATTGAAAACAGTTTAATATCAAACCACTTAAATGATAACGACTAACGCAAACGAATTCAACCCTTCAGAATAACTTGAGCACACCGGTAATGAGAGATTCTGACTGAAAGAAAACTTTTTATTATATCAGTCATGGGCGGGAAAGGAGGGATCAAAAGACATCTGAATATTTCACATTCTTGTTTTCTTTCCCAGGCTATAAGCGATGATAGGTACGAGCAGATAGGTATCTTTTGAGATTTTCAACTTTTTTTCAATTCAATGCTGAAACGAAAGTCTGAACTGAAATCTCCAATATATGGAAACAAACTAAATACTTTCTGTGGAAAATCTTTTGCGCGACGATACATTTATTGCTACGCTCGCGTCAAATTCGTAACAAATGATCAAAGTTGTTCGATGTCGGAGAGAAATCACTGCAATTTCAGTTGCACGTGTTCCCGAGGCCGTGGTTTATGTAAATCGTCTGCAGCGAAACAATCTCAATTGGGGATGATATTGGAATATCATGTGGCTACTAACTGCGGGACTTAATAGACAATGAAGCCATAGATTGCATCTTCCCAATAAACCTCTATACAAGTCAACATGAGGGATAGGGGCAACCGCAATGTCCTATCCTAAACCGTTAGATGTTCGAAACTACATCAACCATGTGCGTACGTGTAGGTACTTGGTTCTACAATCAACGCGTGATGTTATTGTTTTAGTGCCCAGTGCATGTAATCTAGGGAACAGGATATTGGGTTTATTCCGCTTGCTGATAGTGCGCTAGTTCTACAGATAAACCCACGCATATTTTAAGCGGGCTACGATAATAATAATGCTATTATAAGTTTAACACTATTTAACATTTATTATATAGAAATATATATTAAAGTAGCATGAGAGTCGCAGTTCTTCAAATAACTAAGACATAAAATGTGACAAAAGCAAGTTGACAAAAAACATAAAAACCATTAAAAACTTTTTGCCAGTTCATTTTATATATTGAAATTGAATATGTTCAAATTAATACGGTTTACCCGTGCGATATTGACATTCACAAATCTTAAAAGCGAGATATCGCTGCTACAATCCTTCGTAGCATCGGTCTAAGAAGCCATACAGCTTATGTAAAGAAAGTAATCGCTACAACCAACACCAACTATCTCATATAAGACTTTGCCGTTTTTCATTCCAATCTCATTTGCTGTGTCACAAAGTACGGTGGGAGCGTTAATGATTGTGTTTGCAATCGTGTTTTGAAGTCGGAACAGGCGGGCGGACGAAGTTGTAGTGCAATAATTTGGGAGTTTATTTGCGATCTGGTCGTTAGTGAGTTAATTATTCAGCGACGCAGGCACTTCAGACGGACTCGGACGCGGCCGCACGTGTACCGATAGTACACTCGCACTTCATTTGTTTTTGTCATGACGCCATTACGCTGCTTAATGTGTGCAATTTCACTTTATGTAGTTTGTTTACGGTGTAAGTACCTATAGTGCATGAAATTTTTCTTCTTCTCTCTTCTCGAAGCTACTGAGAACATAGTTTTTAAACATGTCCTCATACTTTTCATTTTATTTTAAGCATCTTTGTTCTCTAAGGATTGAGTGGTTAAGTGGTCTTGAATATAAATCATTCATTATGAGTTGAAAAGATATTATAAATATGATATTTATTCGACATTAAACCTCTTATTATTATTGAGCACGTTATTACTTCTGCCTTTTGAATTAGAACGTCGAGTGTCCCAGATCGGTCCGTAAGTTTTATTTTAATTTGTGAAATAAAACATTTCTCTGTACCCTTTTAGAACAAATGTCATTCAAAATTACTTCTGAGCTAACACGTAACATATTGTGTGATAATCCATACTCCATTAAATATTAAAGCTTATATTTAAAGGAATTTACATCGAGTTACATTACCCTTCATCGCAGCTTCACACCAGTCTCTGCCGTTGCGAGATAATAATTAATTCACACAGAAAGTCGTCCTCCGCGCAACTTAGATTGGACTTAAACGAGTATGTTGTGAAGGCGTATTATGCTTAATGAAGTTAAACATGTCCCGGGAACTTCGTGATAGACTAGGCTCGAATACGACGTCGTGCATGCTGCTCAAACTGTAGCAATTTGAATCTGTCTATACATAGAAAGGCTAAAGAAGCTTCTAGAAGTGGCAATGACTTCATTCAACGTCTGGCGGTACAAGGCAGAGTGAAGGGATCCAGGTCACCTGCTGCTAAGTCGTCTACCAGTCCATAACTCAGTAATTCGGGAACCCATTAGCGACTTCTCTAGTATTACTCCTGTTCCTAGATGACAGTGATCACTCATCAACGGGTCCAACGTTTCTCCCTTTCTTAGTTTCAATATAAAAAGACACCGTCCTGCCGACTAAGACTAACTAAGTGACTATGACCTGAGAGAGGCTCAGGTAATTTCTTAATTTGTCGAGCATTTAGACTATCTGTTGGATAATCACGCCTAAATAAGGCAGATCAAACAAGTTGGCTAAGCATCTCTAAACAGAATACTGTTCCATATTTAGAATCACCAAATAAGTTTGCCTTCATTTATCTCCAGGATGTCAATGTGACAAAGAAAGTCATAGATTCCTTTTATTTAGAAAAACCAAACAATCTATTGCCTTACTTTGTGTGCTCC
Organism: Spioniades abbreviata; assembly: GCA_018251615.1. Taxonomy (NCBI): domain Eukaryota; kingdom Metazoa; phylum Arthropoda; class Insecta; order Lepidoptera; family Hesperiidae; genus Spioniades; species Spioniades abbreviata. The sequence goes on from DWPM01000126.1 coordinate 7,584, forward strand.
AATGAGAAGAATGATATTCATTGCCACATCGATAAGAAGGAATGCAATGGTGAGTGGCAAGTGGACCAGGGTCTCCATATCCTCATTCTTCTCTATGGTAAGCCCCGCTGATATTTCCGCTACCAGAACAAATACCAGTAAGGGCAATGACAGCAGTGACAGCACCTGAAACAAAATTAAAATATGCATTTGAACATGTGATGGTCTTCAGCAAAGTTGTTGTGTTAGAGCCCACGAAGGTTTCTGACTTGGTGCGACCGATTGTCGTCAGAGGGCGCCACTGTTATTCCAATGAATTTCATATATTGCCGTGACAGTTCATGCTGATTTGAATTGAAACGAAAACGGCGAATTTTAGTTGATGACGTAGCAACGCGCGCAGGTTACTATTTTTAATGAAAAATAGGAGAAAGAATGCTCAGATGATCATGAATATTATTATAACTTTCTTAGGTGGATCAAATACTCTCATCAAAGTTTATAATCTCAGCATCACGTGCCAAGTATAACAATGAGAAAATGTCTTCCCACGCGTTACAAGTGGTCACATCAAGGGATACCTAAAGTAGGAAATCATTATGCTTTGATTATTAAGATAGCTACAAGCCGTTCCTATGTTCTTTGTTATACAATTTGCGAGCGTACTTCCAGGTATCAGGGTCAAATGTTGATCTGTAGCCTAGTAATGGAAAGATTGTATATGTCCCTATAGAATTCCACACCTACATAAATAAATCTGTCGCATCTGAAGTGGATCAGAGAGGCTTTGTTATTTCTGAAGACTAAAATAGAACGCATCGAATAACATCCGACACACTTTAATGTTAAAGCTGGATGGAATAGGGCTTTAGGGCCAGAGAAATATGGTTTGTGATGATACCGCCATAGGCGATCCGATCCACAAGCACATCTAACACCTTTATTTATTTATTTATTTGTAGAATATTTATTCTTTCCTTCTAAAGGAAAGACTCCGATATTCACGCAACGGACTGACGTAACCTCGACTGGTGCTGACTTACGTAGTATTTTTTTTTATTTTAACTTAATTTAAATAACAAACGAGCATCAAACCATCTGATGATCATTGCAGCATATAATTATGAATAATAATAATAAATAAATATCTTGGAACATCTCACACATGGTCATCTGGTCCCAAAGCAGGCCTGCAGGGCCTGTGTCATTGCGACCAGATAACTGATAGACATACATAAATATTTTTAAAATGCATACTTAGAAAAATTTTTTTTACGCCCAGACAGAAGAAATACTCATGCTCATCACACAAATATCTGTCCAGGGTGGAAATCGAACCCACGGCCATGGTTATCATGGCTTAGTAGTCAAGTTCGCTAACCACTACACCATTAGGCCAGTCATTACTTTCTACTCGATTTACACTTAATGATCGTGAGGTAATTTTATGCCTTTGTCAGTGTTAATTAAAAGCAAAGGATAATTATTACTTGTTAACTGCATGCTCACGCTAGTCTAGCGTGAGTCCGCAAACGATTCACATAAATTAACAATAACATTAGAATCTCTGCTTCCCGTTAAACTGGCTCCGTCCAATGTATGGAGCATACGTAGTTTGCGCCTAAATGCATCCAGCTCATTTAGGACACGACCTAGCCGCATTCTTACCGTGGGTCGAGTAGGTTGCGCGAAAGTTCGACATGCCATCGATTCTATCACTCGCGCCGGCGCCGCTGCGACCACAGAAGGCGCGCGTGCGCTGAGAAAAATGTTCCTGCAATTTACCGCTACAAGCCTGACCGCGCTGAAGCTATTGAAATAAAAATTAAGGGTTGCAACAGCTGCACGTCGTAAATCGCGACCCAGCAGTGAAGTGGTGCGAAGCGCCCCAGGAGGAGCCCGATAGCATCACGAGCGGACGGCTTTCGGAGATTGCGTAAGCGTAGAAGGATTAGCGGGTGGCGATGGGTCGTGACCTACCGCGCTGTCCCGCCGCCACCGGGTGCCCTTGACATATCGCTCCACTAGATGTAGAAAGTGCAAAGAATCAAACTCGATTGCTCCAACGTAAGATATTCAACGATGGACTTACCGAAAGCTCCCGTCTATCGTCCGCCATTACCCGACGAACTCTACCCTATTATGGCAACGTTTGTGTTAAGCAAACTCATTGAGTTGGCATTAATCATGCCCATCTTTTATCATTAAGTTAAACTCACATTTAAATAAGCGGTGAGGCGTAGTTATATAAGCATAATGATTAATTGCGCCATTTTTCTACATAGAATTGCGTGTAGCGACGCTTTTTCTCACGCGTTCTTTTGTATCCTCATTGTTTACATAACTTTACAAAACAATTACAATTTATTGCTGTTTGTCTCGGAAATTATAAATGATTAAGATACAAGTACACATAAGGATCCAAAAATTGCCCCCTT